>JAYJMB010011339.1:0-48468 GCA_036873735.1 Pouteria campechiana
ATATATCAAAGTAACCCACCCTGGAGGTGGAAAAATCATGGTATTATCGTGTGGATTTATGGTGTAAAGTGGAGTAACGACCCCAGGAGGGCGGGGCGTTACATTACATTACTGCCTCTAGAGCTGGAATCTCGAAGAGTGCTGGGAGCACTAGTATATTTCTATTATATGGGATATAGTGGAACCCAAGGTACAATGACTATGTGTCCTTGGACGAGTGGATGTAGGGATGGGGTTCCCAAACCACTATAAAAACTATGTTTTTTTCTTGTATGTGTGTGTTCGTTTATTCTTCATTACTTTAGTAAGCATAACATTATCACTCACATTATCACATACACACATGTTCACCTGCCTGAAATAAGAATGGTTAAGAGAAGTTGAATTTAGAAGTGAAGCAGTCACGATGATCAAATAAACAAATATAAAAATTATATATGTGCTGCATCACTATTTCTCCTTAGCTCATAAATTTTTATTTGGCCATAATTTTTATAGGTTTAATTCAACCCTCCCCTCTTGAGCCATCTATCATATGGGACCAATAAATAAATTTTCTATTTTCAAATTTACCACCATGATCACTATGGATTGACATAATTGACATTTGTTTCGAATTTTGAACTAGCTTTGAAAATATATAAAACATTGAAAATACTTCATCTTTGTGAGTCAAGAGAATCACCCATGTGAATTTAGAATAGTCATCCATGATCACATATACATATCTTTTTCCTTCAAGGGTGACAACATCTGATGGTCCAAATAGATCCATATGTAATAATTCTAGAGGTCTAGATGTAAATACCTCATTTTTAGGATGGAAGGATACTTTGGTCTATTTTGATAATTGACAGGATTTGCATATTTGATTTTTGATATAGTTTAGTTTGGGCAGACCAATCACAAGATCCTTTTTTCATAAAAATCTGATATTTGACATGTTAATATATCCTATCCTTTTATGTCATATCCATGTTCATCTTTGATTGTAATTAAGCATTTTCCAACAATATCATCTAGCTGTACTAGATAAATATTTCCATGCCTTTTTCCATTGAATAGTAGATCATTGTCTATACTGAATACATTACATGCTGATGGTTAAAACACAACTTTGTGACCCTTATCACATAATCGACTGATACTTAGCAAATTGTGCTCAAGTCCTTCCACATATAATACATCCTCTATGCATTCATTGACTAAACCATAAATTTTACTTATCCCTTTGATGAGAACTTTGTCATTGTTGTTGAATGCAACTATTCCTTTATTTATTGGTTTCAATTCTTTGAATAACTTCTTATTCTCGGTCATACATTTCAAGTAGCCACTATATACGAACTAGGTATTGCCAGATATAACTTTAAGATTTACCTTTGTCTCCAGCTCTGTTGTGCACTACTCTTTAATGGTGATTTGATCTATTGTTTCATTCTCCATCAGGGCCATGAAGCATATTCTTGTGAGGTGTCCAACTTTGTTATCTCCTTTATCACTTGAGCTTATCCCTGATGAATCTTCATCATTCACATACATTCCTCTGGCTTGGTTTCTTGAAGACTTCTTGAAGTATTTTTTTCTTTTCTTTCATATTTTTCATTCATATTTACTTTTTCTTCATTAGGACACTTAGGAGACCTATGTACAATTCCTCCACATCTATAACATGTGGGAAGATCCTTCTTTCTTTCAGCAATTTTCCTTTAATGTCTGGACTATCTCATTGAGGTGCTGCCTTAGCTGCTACTTGCAAACTTTCTGAAGTTTCTGACAAACATGGCTATATCATCTTCAGATTGTAATGCCAGATCATCGCTTTTCTCTTTGGTCACTTTGAGAGCAATACTTTTCTTTGGCTTTGTTAGCTCCTCTCTTTTGCTTTCGATCAGCTCATGTGACATCAATGAGCTGATAAGATCATCCACCAGAAGAGTGTTCGGATCCTTTGCTTCTTCTATTGGTGTGATCTTCTAGTTCTATGATTCTAGTAGTGCCCTTAGTATGTTCATCACTTATTCATAATTTGTGACTTCTTTTTCCAAACCTTTCAAAGCATTAGTAACTTTAGAAAAATGAGCATACATTTCTGATATACTTTCCCTTTCTTTCATCTTAAAATTGTTTAGTTCTCTTATCAACATATTCTTTTTAGTTCTTTTGACCTGTGAAGATCCTTTATATATAGATACTAATTTATCCCAAATATGTTTTATAGTAGTACAAGAGGATACTCTATTAAACTAAGATTAAGGCAGTCTATAAAATAAATAATTCATAGCTTTGGTATTATTTTGGACTAAGGTGGCTTCCTCTTTAGTCCATGCATCTACTTCAGTAGTAGGAATAGTGATTCCAACTTTGATGGCCTTCTAAGACTTTATATCAGTGGCTATAATAAATTACTTCATTCTCGACTTTCAGTAATCAAAGTTGGTTCCATCAAATAGGGGTGGCTGGGTAGATAATTGCCCCATGGCGAATATCTATAAAGAGGATGATGGGTTTGCCATTGGATCACTATGAATGTTTATATAGTCTACTCTGATACCACTTATTTATCCTGAAGATTAGACAAAAACCCAAGAGAGGAGGGGTGAATTAGGTACTTAAAAAAATTGCTCAATCCCTTTAGGGTTAAACGTCTCTCTAACAATCAATCTAATTACTCAATCAACCAATGCAAAAGTAAATAAGACTGTAGTAGCTTAAACCAGAAATGGCAAGCAATTTTCAAAGTTTGATGAATGTTTCAGTTCAGACAGCATAAGCAGGGAACAAACCCTATCCTCAGCTAACAGATGTAGCAATCTCTGCTCATCTTCTCCAAATCCGGCGAAATTCGAAACTGACCTGTGATCATTCGTTGTCGACAACTTTGCCAGTCGAGCCCCACAATAATGCCCCTGTCCTTCTAATGACTACGGAATAGCAGGGTAGCAGGCTAGATCTCCCCCATGGCATCCATCAAAAGTGGCCAGGAAAATACAGGCACGCGTCTTCAAATCGAGACTAGGAATGCCGTCTATGCTAACGCTTATTGCGAATCCTCTGATGCTTCTGTGGATCCGCTTACAAGGATGTCATATCCTTTAAACTCCGCTGATGCTTCTGCGGATCCGCTTAAGAGGATGTCCTAATGCTTCTGCGAATCCGCTTACAAGGATGTCTTGATACTTCTGCGGATCCACTTACGAGGATGTCCTGATGCTTCTGCGGATCCGCTTGTGAGGATGTCATATCCTTTAAACTCCGCTGATGCTTTTGCGGATCCGCTTATGAGGATGTCGTATCCTTTAAACTTCATTGATGCTTTTGTGGATCCACTTACGACGAGGTTGTATCCTTTAAACTCTGCCAATGCTTTTGCGGATCCACTTATGAGGATGTCGTATGCTTTAAACTTTGTCGCTTCCTTGGCATCTCGTGCCACACTATAACACACGTTACTTTACGGAACCATCAGCAAGCGCTCGTCTCAAGCATCATACCACAGAACTGGAGTCCAGGTTTCCAAGCATCATACCACGGACATCATACAGCGGAACCGGAGTCTAGGTTGGGTCCATATATGTAACTTGCACATTGTAGTAGCCCGAACCAGTATCAATGGCCAAGACAAGAACAAAAACGATAGGGAAGAGAAGGGGTTTCCCTCGCACATTGAGCCACTTGAGGAGCTCACACGTTGACTCCAAATCCGGTGACATTGACACCACCAAACCGACCCTACTCAGCGTCGTCTCCATCTGGGCAATTTGGCAGCTCCATCGGCCATCGGTGGTGAGCAGGGAATGGAAGTCTGTGCCCATCCCGATCGACAGCGAGAAGGTTATAGTGGCAGCATTATCAGCAGCGAGGAAGAAGGCCACCCTATCCTGCATCTTCCAGTGACCAAAGGTAAGGATCTGGCATAGCAAGGGGTTGTCCAACATCAGCACGATGCTAGAGGCATCGTGGCCGAAACAGATCAACCATCCAATGGTCGGACAACGGTGTTGCAATGCGGTCCGCGGGTAAAACCGATGGGTTTTTCAAAATATGGCTGAATTCGCCGACGACCAGGAAGGACAATCTAGCATGGCAAGATCAGCACCGGTGTCGGAACAACAACATCAAGTCTTTGAATGGAGTAGATTAACTGGCTGGTGGCAACATCGCTCGATAGCTAGGAAGCAAGGTGTACTAGCGCCCTATTCTTTGCCTTCCGGCCACTGGGGTCAGGGACCCGCTGCGGCAAATGGCTGCCGGAGATCAGGACGTCGACCAGAATGCTATTGTCATAGCGGATTGGCCAATCTGTGGTCGGACCTTGAAATTATAGCGGCGACTTGCAGCTGAAATGACGACCGTTTAAGCATCTTTTGAGATTTTTGGCGATGGGAAAGGAGGATCGACGGTAGCAGCACCCGCACCGAAATTGGAAAGCGATCATTGATTTTTTGATTGTCATGGATTAACCGATGGACATTGAACATCGCCGGCGGAAAAGACGCTGATGCGTCTTTGATTTCACCTCTCCTGCAGAAATCCATTTGTCGACGGCGGTTTAGCTCCCCGGAAATCCCCAGAAATCCTGCAGAAATCCATCTGTCGACGCGGCGAGGGTTGCTGCGAGGCGTCAGAATGTCGACGGCGAAGGGACAACCCACCGGAAGCAGCCATGGAATCGATTTGCCCCCGCATCATCGCTGACGTGTTGTGTAGATAGGGTGGGTTAGCCAAGCAGCCATTGTCGATCTCCCATGCCACTGCTGATGTGTCGTGGGGACGAGAGGGACCGGCCGCACAACTGACGACGGTGAGGATGAGCAACAGCCTGTGTAGTGTGAGTGTGGCGTGCAGACGAAGTGGCATGGCCGCGCAGTCGATGCTTACGAAGATGAGTAGCAGGCGATGTGGTACGACCCGATGTGTTACGCGATCAGGGGCTGTCCACCTTCTCCGAGAAGATGGCGAGGCACCGTGCCATGGAGGGGCGCCGCGCACCTACTGACGTACCGGGCCATTGAAGTCTTGCCCTCACTGACATGGCACGCAGTGGAGGAGGGGCCGACCTAGTGTGCGGAGGAGGCCGCCTGGGCCGACATGTTGCACACCAGAAGCTTTTCGCCATGTCAGCACGTTTTGCTAGGAGGGTGTGCAGCTGATGTGGCATGGAGACGGGACAGGCAACAACAATAAACCACTTCAAAACCCTGTTGACACGAATAATCACGGTCATACAAAATATTTTTGAGCTGAGGTTAATATTTGTATTAATTTTAGAAGGTAAACCTTCAAAAATATATGTCCAAAGGCATAAATGAAAAAATTCTGAAGGATTTCCCAAAATGCCCCACTGGTGAAGCTGGGTGTACTTTCAAAAGGACTATGGGTTGTTTTGCTGCTTGTTGAAATTTCTAACAAACTGTGCTTGTTCCTGTCAAGGCTACATGAATGGATTTCTAGTTTGGCATTCTTCACTAGAATGATTGCCTTGGCAGAAGTCACAGAAAATTTGAGGAGTTTGAATGGCATTGAGTTCCACTTGATTCTTTTGCAACTGCTATTTAAGAATTGCAACTTGTGCTGTTAACGCTGAGAAAGGATCAATTTCATATACTCTTCTTGGCTTCTTTGATATAGTTCTATCACTTGGCCATTGGAAGTTATTTGTAGCCATGTCTTCTAGCAGCTTCAAATGAATCTTCATAAACATCTTCAAGAAAAACTTCCACTTTCTCTTGATCTTTTGGATTAGCTTTTTCATCACTTAAAGGAGTCTCCAAAGGTATGGCAACAGTGGGCTGCTTAGGAGGTATTGGATGAACTTCTTATTAAGGAGGCAATGGTTGAATGTTAGGAAGAACTTCAGCTTGTTCTTGATCTTCTGGCTTAGCTTTTTCACCACTTGACGGAAGCTCTAGTTCTTTCCCACTGGTCAAGGTGATCACCTTACATTGTTCTCCTAGATTGACATTTATGTTACTAGGCAGATTTCCTTAGTGATGATTGCTAAGCAGATTGGCTATTTGAGCTACTTGAGTTTCAAGATTCTGAATTTGTGCATATTGATTCTAAATCTGAGTGGTCCGGTTCTGCAAATTGGCTCTTGTATCATCCATGGACTTATTTGTGTTATTGGCCAACTGGGCTACTGCAATCTCCCAATCTGCCTTCTCGTCTTGCTCTTGCTAAAATCCTTGCTGATATTGCATGAATGGATTTTCTGCATGACATTCTTCACTGAAATTATTTTCCTAACAGAAATCACACAAAATTTGAGGAATCTAAATAGATTGAAAATTAATCATAAAATTGCTAGTGTTGTTGGCCAACTAAGTATTGAGAGCTAGAGCTACTTCCAAATCTGTCATTTGTTCTTACTGTTGAAACCATAGTTGAGGTTGCCCCACATTCTGATTATTTCTCCAAAAATAATTTTGATGATGGAGCCATCATGGATTATAAGTGTTGGAGTATGGGTGATTCATGATGCTCAACAAAAATTCTGTGAAAAAGGCATAAAAATAGAAACGAAAAATAAAAACAAAAGAAAGAAAACTTTAAAGCAAAACTAGAGTTATTTATTTTGATATATTAGCACAATGTTAGACCCCCACAACAGTGCCAAAAACTTATTGCGAATTTTGTTCAATGCAAGTGCACATGTCGCAAACAAGTGATAAAGAGTGAGTGAGTTATCCTTCCCACAAAGACTAAGTTTACCAAATACCAAATTACTCTAACTTTTAGTTTGGTTTGAAGGATTGAATTATGATAAGTGAATATAAAGATGTAACTAGAAAAGATCTAAATTAATGGCTTTTGCAATGATGTGGATTCTAGAAACAATAACAGAGATGATGACTTAAAACATCTAGGGGAGTCCAATTTCATCAGATAAATCATATTTAGTTTTATTAATTTTAACAACCAATGTTTGTTCTTATGTTGACAATGAGTTTCTCTTGATTAATTGCTATTTTTTCTCAAGTCGTAGCAACCTATCTCAATTGGCTAATTTCCTGCATCTCTATGAAAATCCCAACTAAGCATAAGCTTCATGGATATCTCTATTATCATGACAATCTTATGGTGCTTAATCATGGTCAAATTCAATTATCACTTCTCAGTCTCAAATCGAATCACAAATCATGTTAAAAGGGCTAGCATTCTTTCACAAGCATTAAAATTTGATTAAACACTCAATATTGATAATGAACAACCAAAGAAATGCATTAAACATAATGAAACCAAATACTCATTATCCATCTACATCGTTCCACTAGATTAATGTGTTTAGCTCATGATATAATCAATGAAAATAATACACATTGTCTTAAACATGATAAAGGAACAAAGATGTGTGGGAAAGAATAAGAAGAGATTGGTGAAAACTCTTCACCATGTTCTGTCTTTTCCTGCTCTTGCATGAAGATCCCACACCCAATCTGTGTAGGCACCTCTTCCGGTCTTGTTTCCAACAACTCAAATTCAGAATCAATCTACACAGATTTGGAATCTTAAAACTCAAGTAGCTCAGATAGCCAATCTGCTCAGTGATTGTCAGTAAGGAAATCTACCTAGTAACATAGATGTCAATCTAGGAGAATAATGCAAGGTGATTACCTTGACTAGTGGGAAGGAGCTAGAGCTTCCATCAAGTGGTGAAAACACTAAGCTAGAAGATCAAGAACGAGATGAAGTTCTTCCTGACATTCAACCATTGCCTCCTCAATAAGAAGTTCATCTAATACCTCATAAGCAGCCCACTGTTGCCATACCTTTGGAGACTCCTTCAAGTGATGAAAAAGCTAATCGAGAAGATCAAGAGAAAGTGGAAGTTTTTCCTGAAGATGTTTATGAAGATTCATTTGAAGCATGTCTTGTTCAACCAAGTGACAGTGGAATTGGGAATGAGGAGATAGAGGAATGTGAAAATTTCATGGAGCCCAACCCAAGACAAAAGGCATTGAGATTTGAGGAATTGAGCAACACACTAAAAAGCATAATACTTAAATTGAAGAGCATCTAATTCTTGAACTCAAACCCTTCCCATCTCGTTTGAAATATGATTATGGAGTTTCTTCCTTTCTAATAATTAATTCTTCTTCTCTTGCAGGTGTGAAGGAAGAAAAGCTTCTATGGATACTACAAGAGTGGAAGTATTCATTCAATTGGAAAAGAGAAGATATCAAGGGAAGAAGCCCTGCCTTTTGTATGCATAAAATTAGAATCAAAAGTGAAAAAGTAGGGATGAAATTTAAAGCGAATGCATAGTGGTGAAAAGTCAACTGAAGACTATAAATTAGAACTACTTCTCATCTCTTCTCTTTTAGGATTAGTAATTTCTTTTGGTTTTGTTTTGTTTTCTTTTCATGTTTAGGTTCATTTTGGTTTTATTGATTGCAGATAATCCCTTCTTGAGTTCATCAAAAGTCCATTTCCACCATCCAGGGTAACCTCTATTCACAATCATAAGCGAATATATCCCCACAAAGAAGCTTCTTTCCCCCTTATCCATTTTTGTTTAAACATTGAGGATAACATTTAGTTTAAGTTTAGGGGTATTGTATTTAGGGATGTTTGGAAATTTTCATTTAGTTTTGAGCAAAATTTTTTCAAATTTAGGTATATTCTTTTTTATGAGCTTCACTTTTTGATGACTTATCTAAGAAAATCCAAGAGCAATTGTGTGAAATTGTTAAAATTCAATGGAATTGGATTCATTGATTCTCTCTTGATGATCATTAACCTATGCTTAGTTTTTGATTACCATTTCACATGATTTAGAAGAAAGGATAGACACTACCTTGTGATTGAATGATTATTGTGATAAGTCTTTTTTCTTCATGAATGATGAAATTTTTATTGAGTACATTATGTTGTGATCATGTGAAGTGTATGTGGATTAGTTGATAATATTATGAATTTAGTAATATATTTTCATTGTCATGAGCATGCTATAACTTGTTTGATTATTCCTTAAGGCAAATTCTACATAATATGTTTACTTAGAAGTGATTTAGGCATTCTTTGATCAGTTTGAGCCTTTTAAGCTCACCTAATATATTCATTATCACTAGTGTCCTCATTGAGCCTTAATGAAAATAATGGTATATGTAAAGCATATGAAAGAACACCATTCATCGTTTCCTTCTTAAGCTTTGTCATCCAAACCCTTTGAGCCTGAAAAACCATGTTTGACCAATTAAGAGACATATTACATGCTCATGGTTGTTTAGAGGTATGAGAAAGCAAAATAGGATAAGTTTGGAGTGTTAAAAAGAAGAATGCCAAAATAAAAGAAAGGATAAAAAGAAAAGAATCGGTGAGGATTCATTCTTCTTTTAGGGGGATCACATCCCAATGAACTCAAAAGAAAATAAGTTTGGGTGTGGTAGTAATATAGCCTATAAAAAGAAAGAGAAGACCAAATGAAGAGTAAAGAGAGTAAACTTTCATGTGCAAATGAACCATGAGATTCATGAAATTACTTGGCAAGTTTTTTGAATGAATTCTATGTTATGTGTACTTATGTAATTTGTATAGCATGTTCTTGATTATTTAAGAGGGATTGTCTTGATTTTTTAATGAGACATGATTGTTGTTTTTGCTCATGTATGATCAAAAGATAAGTTTGGGGGTATTTGATAAGTGAATATTATTCACTTATATGTTGCATTTTTTGCGCTTTATTTTGATATATTTGTGAGTTGTTTTCTAGTAATTTGATAAATTTATGGTTGTTCTATATTTGTAGGAAAAGTAGAACAAAGGAGCAAAGAAAATGAGAAAATCATGGCAAGATAAGAAGAGGTAGAAGGGAGGTAAAAGACTTAGGCAAAAAGAAGGCAAAAAGGCAAAAAGAAAATCTAGTGCCGAGACATAGACAAGCAATGCTGCGACACTGAACAATGAAGGACCTATAGAGCAAGACAAAGGCATAGTTCCACGACACAGGTTTCCAGTGCCTAGGCACTGAAGTGGCAGAAGGAACAATGTTGTGGCACAAGATAGCCATGTCGCAACACAGTCCCACAATGCATAACTAATGTTGCGACACTGTCTGTCTATGTCGCGGCACTAGCTTGGGAGGTAAGATCCGAATTTTCTTGAAAATGTTGAAAATGTTGCAAAAATGTAGTTTTTAATTAGAAAACTATAAAGAGCAAGGGGGTTCTCCCTAGAGAGGAGCTTGGACATCTTTTGGCAAGGTTAAAAGCTAGAAATATAGATAGAGGAGGTAGCTACACAGATTGGGAGTGGAATCATCATGCAAGAGCAAGAAGAATTGCTTAGAGAAGAGTTTTTCTTGATCTCTTCTTGTTCTTTATCACTCATTTTTGTTGTTTAATCATGTTTAAGACAATGTGTATTGTTTTCATTGATTATATCATGAGCTAAACACATTAATCTAGGTGAACGATGTAGCCAAATAATGAGTATTTGGTTTCATTATGTTTAATGCATTTCTTTAGTTATTCATTATTTATGTTGAGTATTTAATCCAATTTTAATGCTTGTGAAAGAATGCTAGTCTTTTTAACATAATTTGTGATTCGATTTGAGGTTGACAAGTGATAATCAAATTAGACCATGATTAAGCACCATAAAATTATCATGATGATAGAGATATCCATAAAGCTTATGCAACGTTATGAGTTTTCTGATCTTAATGCATCTTAATTACTTGGGATTCTCACAAAGATGTAGGAAATTAGCCAATTGAGATAAGTTACTATGACTTGGGAAAGAATAGCAATTAATTAACAGAAATTCATTGTCAACATAAGAACAAACATTGATTGTTAAAATTAATGAAACTAAATATGATTTATCCTATGAAATCGGACACCCCAATATTTTTTAAATCATTATCTCTATTATTGTTTATAGAATCCAAATCATTGCAAAAGCCATTAATTTAGATCTTTTCTATTTACATCTTTACATTCACTTGTCATAATTCAATCCTTCAAACAAAACTAAAAGTTAGAGTAATTTGGTACTTGGTGAACTTAGTCATTATGGGAATGATATCTCACTCACTCTTTATTACTTATTCATGACACATGCACTTTTGTTAAGGAAAAATCTGCAATAAGTTTTTGCATAACATTTTTTTGCATAATTTAGTACTTGGTGAACTTAGTTCTCATCGGAACGATATCTTACTAACATTTTACTACTTGTTTGCGACACATGCACTTATGTTAAGGAAAAATCTGCAATAAGTTTTTGCATAACTAGGGGATGATAAAAGAAAAAAAAGCTAAACTAATGGACTTTAGCATTGGTGCAAACTCTAGGCAAATAGAGGAATTAAGACATGTAGGAGTTCACAAATTCCCAGATTAATCCCATTTAATTTCTCCTGTTTAATCAATCAATGTTTATTCATACATTAAAAACAAGTTTCTCTTAGTTACTTGTCATTCTTTCTCAAGTAATAACAATCTATCTCAATTAGGCAATTTCCTGCATCTCTGTGGAAATCCTAAGCCAATCAAGATGCATTAATATCAAGAAACTAATAATGTTGCGTAAGCTCCATGGATATCTCTATCAACACGACAACCGTATGGTGATTAATCATGATCTAATTTGATTATCACTTCTTAGCCTCAAATCGAATCACATATCATGTTACGAGGGCCGACATTCTTTCACAAGCATTAGCATTAGATTAGGCACTCAACATACATAATGAATAAAATAGGATAAAACCAAATACTCATAATTCCCCTAGATAAATATGTTTAGCTCATAATGTAATCAAGAAAAAATGTATATATTATCTTAAATATGATTAAATTATGAAAATGAATGATAAAGAACAAGAAGAGATCAAGAAAAACTCTTCTCCATGCAATGCTCTACTTCTTCTTGCTCCTTGGATAGCTTTCCTTCAATGCAAGAGAGATCTCCTTCCCAAATCATATGTAGGTGCCTCTCTCCACTATTCTTCACATATTATAATACATATAATAACTATCTTAGACCATTCACATTGATCATAGATATGCTTTTTTTCAAATTCGCCATTTCAGTTCTTTTTCTTCTTATAGCCATTATATAATTTAACTTGATGAAATTTATGAATTTAAGATTCAAACTCTACGCATATCCATATAAGTAAATTTTAATCACCTTAAACATCATATAAGACTATTCATTCATTAAAATTTTTGTGATTTTATGAAAATCACATATTGATTTTTTTTACCTAAACATTTAACTCAATAGTTCAAAATTCCAAAACTATCTCAAATTTTCAAATCAATATCTTGTACACACTACATTATATATAATAATCATGCTATATTAGTCATTCAAGTCATATACAGGACTTTACTCAAAATCATTACTTGGGTTCATGTCACTCTGTTCAGTCTTCCATAGCACTTTCTTTATAAAACACTATGTATCGCCTCAGTTCTTAACTTTACTAAAATGTAAATTTCTTTCCCCAAATTTTGACACCACAGGTGTTACATAAATCAAAAGATGAAGTGCAAAGAAGAATTTTTTTGATGCACCTAAGCTCGTTCGTCACTTACTACAGATGAATTACACTTGCTATGTCAACTGGCTAATTCAAATCAAAGGAGTATTCATCTATTACTTATGAAAGACGAAGGAGGAAGATAGAGAGAGGCATGACTTATCCGAGGTCAATCAATTCATGTGACTAGCATACAAATGGCAGTTGCACTTGTGTTAACATTGTGTAAACTTATATCAGTGGTAATAAGTGGTGCTGCAGTCTGTCTAAGTGTGATAAGTTAATACGAAGCAGTCATCTTCCTATCTGCCAATAGTCATGGTGCAACAACAGGAGACAAAATTTGAAAGCATTGCACTCTAATGGATGAAAATCGATAGTCTACTACATTCAATGCTATTCACCTTTCTGCATTCAATGGATCCCATCTTCTCCAACAGTCAAAGATTTTGAAGAAGCTATTTAAGAAGAAAAAGTGGGATGATTCAAAGGTGGTGAAGGAACCCATTTCAAATGAGCTTAATCTTATGCAAATCCTTCCACCCATGCCAAGAGCTTAAATGTGAATATCTTCTATGAGCTTCAATCTGCTAATCTTTCTGACCATTATATTTACATTTTGGGAAGATATTTATGTATTGATAAAACTATAATAGATCTAATCTTCCTATATGTTTAAATGTGTGAAAGTTTTCTAGTTAATCTGAAAACTAGAGAGTTTGTGGTAAACTCATTAAACCACATTGTAAAAGTTGTTGGTGATCTCTAGAAAACTATCAAGTTTGCTAGTGAGCTTCGAAACTAAGTTGGTAGTGAGCTCAAAAAAACTACCAAGTTTATAGGTGATCTTAGAAACCAGAAGAAGTGTCGAGGACACTAATCTATTCCATTGTATGGGATATAGTGGAACCCAAGGCATAATGAGTGTTTGTTATTGAAAGAATGGATGTAAGGATGGGGTTCCCTAACCACCATAAAAATTATATTATTTGTGTATGTGTTTATTTTATATCCTTACGCTTTACTACTTTTATTATTCACCTTATAATGCACCACACAGAAGCATAAAAAGAGGAAAATTCTTCATAGGGGTTAAGCAATACATTTTTATAGAACCATTTCACCCCTCCCCTCTTGGGTTAAGCCATATTTCGGGAACCAACATAGTATTCATTTTATTTAAGCAATAGAGGAACTATGTTCTACTTTGACTTGGACTGAATACTTTGCACATTGCATGGGTTTGCCTGTTATAAGTTGTAGACAATAGTTCCTTTGTCTATTGAAGCCCATTTTGGTCCAAGATGTTCTTTGTTTGTTTAGGTTTATCTATACCCATTGTTCTTTATTTGTCTGTTTTGGCTCAGTTGAAGTTATACTGCCTTATCTATTCATATTGCTTTTTTGTCCTCAAACTAATCCATTCTTTTAACTTTGTTGATTAGATAAAGTTTTCCTTTCTTTGTGTATGATTGTTTGGGAGGCAATTTCTTCTTTCTTCTTTTGTTTGATCATTTAATAGAGCTTCTTCTTTTTTCTTTATCTTAGACAACCTTTGTTTGGTTGGTGTAGATAGTTTAAATTTCTCCAACAACTTTATGCTTTTCGACCATGGTTTCATCTTCAACTTCTTCATCTTGCATTTGTCTATTGAAACTTTCTCTCTGAGGTTGGCAAACAGCACAAATTCATTATAGCGCCCTTTATTTTTCCTCATGAAAGCTTCTTTTAGACAATTGCAACCTCTCTTGTTGCTTGCCTTTAAAGCTTCTGTTCTCTTCTTCTTCTTCTTCCATAATTTTCATCAGTTCAACTCTTTTAGAATGTAGTAGATAGTTGTGTCAGTTTGTAGCAAAGGATCATGATTTTGCACTTGAACTTTTCTGCACTTGCTATGTTGTTAGCTTTCATATTTATTAACATGTATTTTATCCTCATATGATTGTAACATATTGCAGAGTAAGGATAACATACATGTCTATTAGTATATTAATGTGAAAGCTTAAGAAATTATGGTGCTTGGTGTGTTTTAACAAATTTATACAGTAAATATTAATTAATGTTTATCAATTTATAAGCATAAATTTATGATGTGCACTCCATAAATTGAAGACTATATGCTTGTATAATTTAACATTCATGATTATGTGTTTATGTTAATTAATGTTTATTCATTCATAATCATATATATGACTATTAGAGATTTAAGCATACTGGTTTCTTATCTTAATACAAGTTTTGTTATCATTAAAATCATATACAATAATGCTGACAATCTCTCCCTTTTTGATGATGATAAAACTTTGAGAATTTGTTATTAATAATTATGAATTAATCTTTTAATCTCCCCTTGAATAGTTGACTTATATCATCCTATATATAATCCTATGGATTCAACCCTTTTATTATTTTCCTAATTTTAATTATCACTCTCACAAGTCTCTCCCATTTCTCTCCCCCCTTTTGTCATAATCAAAAAGATTTACCTTAGAATATATATACTCCCTTAATTACATATTTCTTCTTGTTATATCACTACATAATTTTCTCCGGTTATAATTATCATACAATTATCTTTCCATGATTTAATGTTACAATTAAATTGATTATAATTGTGATTGCAATATTGAAACATCTTTTAAGCATTGGCATAAGTAAACATTTTCATTACTATAAGAGCGACAATCAAAAATTAATCAATTAAGCATAATTTATCTTCTTTATTGCAAGATGGCATAGAGCAGTAATTAATTATTGAGTAACCAAGCATGTATAAATCATCAAAATCATACATATATTTTAATGTATAAAATAATTTATTTATGCAAGTGCAGTGATAATGCATAGTTTTTAGTTTAATAAGTTTACTGTTAAGTTCTCTTAATATGTATCTTCTTTTGTTTTAACAGCTATCTATCATTATTATCAAGAGGGATAATTGAGAGTATTAATGATAGAGTTGATGGGTTACTTGGGAAGTGGAGAAGCTTTTTGTCTTTCTCTTTTCTTGCACGAAGGGATTAGAGAGAAGTGACGAACCTTCAATGCTTACTAGGGTGATCATGGCATCTTTGAGTTCTTCTTCTTCAAGGTTGGTTCAAAGTGAGAATGATGATGCAACTATTAAGGCTATAGAGCGATGTCTAATTCTTCAGGACAAGATTAAACAACTGAAGATGGATTTGGCTTCTATTAGGGGTAGTACTCATTATTTTATGTGTCTCTTAACTAAGAACTCTACCATTTATATGGAGGCCATAAAGCACATTAAACATTTGGAGAAGGTGTTGGCCAAGGCTCAGCAGAGGGTTAAAGAGTTGGAGACTGATTGAATATTTTTACTTTGTATCTTTTACTGATCTGAACCTTTTATATATAATGTTGTGACTCTTAATACTTACATTAGCAATTTGTTGTTATCTAATCTTTTATAAAGTTTGGTGATTTATACTTTATGTTTCATAGGATTGTTCTTATGGTGGTTTAAGCATCGAGGTTGTGATTTTTAGCATAGTTTATTCATTATTGTCTAAAAGTGAGAATGCATAATCCTATTATGTTTTGTTTGTGTCTCTAAGGTGTGAGGATCTATTTTCTGTTTGAGCTGCTAATAAGATGATTACTAGAGTTTTATGTTTCTTTTAGAAATTGGTTGCGAGCTTTGTATTTTTTGTCTATGGTATTTAGTTGGACAAACAATATACGAGGTTAAGGTACTACCAGAGATGGAATGAGAGATTAATGAGAGAAGTAACCAGATTCACTTTTTAGAGGAAGACATGAGATAGCTAAATAAGGAGTTAAAATTCGCTAAGAAGATGAATGTTTCTATAGATCTTCTTTTGACAGACCACTACATAGCTTATGAAGAGATTATGAGTAGAATTGCAACATTGGAGCAAGAGTTATTTGAGACTCAAGATAAAATTAATAGTTGTTAGTAGTTATTAAAGTTTTAAAGGATTAACAAATTTTAATTTTCTT
Organism: Pouteria campechiana; assembly: GCA_036873735.1. Classification (NCBI taxonomy): domain Eukaryota; kingdom Viridiplantae; phylum Streptophyta; class Magnoliopsida; order Ericales; family Sapotaceae; genus Pouteria; species Pouteria campechiana. The sequence goes on from JAYJMB010011339.1 coordinate 16,481, forward strand.
TTTGTTAAATGTTTTGAACTTAATGGTAGTTTTATTTGGGTATTAATATTTTAAGAAAGTAGGTGTTTTTGAAAGTATAATGCTCATCTTATTAAATGAAGTTTTGTTAATGTTAAAGATTTTGTTTTAGCTTCATGTGTGTTATGGTTGTGATTGTTATCTTTATGAGTTTTTACTTTTCAATTCTGGTTCTTTATGTGAGATCAAGCCTATAAACATTATTACAGAAGGAACGACTAGGAATGGAATTTCTATTCCAGACCTTAAACTGTGAAGTTTCTCAAACAGGCTTGACAATTATAATGCCATGCCCTCCAGAGGCTGTCACTTTATCTTTCACCTTAAATACATATATACATATGATCATACTATGATTTTCCCACTTCCAGGGTGAGGTTGCTCTGATACCACCTGTAATGTCCTCACCTCCCATACTAAATTTGGTAAACATAAAAGTTTTAGTTATTGGAATTATCTATGAAATGACACAAGAATCACTTAATTTGGATTTCATATGACAAAAGTATGTTTTAATTACTAAAACTGCTTCTGAAAAATAATTTACTGCAAAAAGTGTCACTTGTGGGGCCCAACGACCTAATATAGAGGCTAAATTAGAAAAAGCGTTCAACATCAAAGTTGTAGGACTTGAAGTTATCTAAACAATGAAATAAAAAAAGACTCAATTCAGAATTAATATGAGAAATTTATGCATAATTTACTATGATTATGTCTGGTGGTGCAAAAATGAAAATATGTAAAATGCAATGGGATGTATTCGGTTAAAAAATCTGATCATTTTGCTTCATTATATTATCATGAATTTCTAATGCCTTGGGCATTAAAATAAGGAAGTGTTGAAAAATTTTGCTAAGGACATGATAAATATAGACTAATTTGAAAAATTTAAAATTATTAAGCTTAGTACTGAAGAGCATGAGAAGAATATTTTGAAGATAAAGTGTAATTTGAGCATAGTGTATGAGAAAATGAAGTGGAAATCTCTATCCATCACTTGTACACTAATTTTAGCATATAATATGAATAATTAAGAAAATGTGTTCAACATTAAAGTTATGCCCCTTGAAATTTCCCAAATAATGAATCACAAATCATATAAATTGGATATCATATGTAAAAATTTGAGTTAAAATATGATGGATGTCTCTAGAGCTATAAATTGGGATAGCACACATAGTATCACTTTGAGGCTAAATTACCCACATTTGGAGACTGAATTAGAAAAACTAATAAATATAAAAGTTGTAGATCTTACAATTATCTTTCTAATGTAATAAAAATCACTCAATTTGGATATGTTATGAGGAAGTTATGGATGAAATACAAAAATATCTCTTGGCCAGCAGTAGGTTGGCACTGGCGGGCCAGATCATGATGGAAAATGGGCATTTGGGCAGCAAGGTGGCACAGGCGATGCGGATTGATGGTTATAAATGGGGGGAACCAACTTTTCACCCCCCATTCCATTCTTTTTTCTCCTATTTCAGTCAGTTTCTTCCCCTTTCATGCCCTAACCCTGTTTAGCTTTGTTTCTTGCCTATTTAGCTAGGAAATCATCTTAATTAGCTAGTAAATCATGTAATCTTTCATTTAAACTAAAATTTTGGTAATTTGAATTGTGAAAATGGAAGAAAAATAAAGTTCCCTTCAAATGGATGGTGCCAACTCATGTTTGGGCTTGGATTTATGTCCAAGAGAGAAAGCCATACGTGCATTGCTTGTTAAGTTGGTTTTTCCCTCCTTATTTCTAATTTTCTTAAGTTAGGGTTTTGGGAATTTGGGAATTTTGGAGAAAAATAATGGATTAGATGTAGAAATCATGGGGAAAATGATGTATGCATGCTTAAAAAGGTTTTGGACTTGTTAAATTATGGTTCCCCAATTGAAATTTGAGTTTTCATGCTTTTAGGGTTTTATGCATAAAGAAAATTGGGGAAACGTGTATGATTGGATGCAATAAACATGTAAAAAATGATTACTTTATATTTTATGATGTTTTAAGACCTTTTTGGAATCATTTGGATCGATAAAGTGAATTATGGACTATGACTAGGTCAAATTGAGGTTTTTGGAAGTATAAGCTTTGTAAGCCATGAATTGATTGAATGAAAGGCCTAATTAAGTCATTTTAATGATATTTAAGTATTAACCATGTTAATATAAGATAAATATAATAGGAAATGAAGAATTCTTGTGATGCTCTATTGGGAAATATTAGTTTAACTGATGTTTATCATACGCTTAATGATCATAGCCTAAAATTGGCTATAAAAGAAATGATAATATAACGTGATGAGTACATGATTCCAAATAGTTAACTAAATGAGATTGTGGCCCTATACAGGATAATCTGAGAAGGATGAAAAGATAGAGTTGGAGGAAAGTGGTTTGGAGCTAAAGGCCTAAGGTACGTAGGAGCCCTTTTTGTTAATTGAATGTATGACTGGTTGGGGATAATGAAAATCAATGGATAACAAATATCCCATCTTTGTTCAAAATTGATGTTAATTGGTTTGTGTGGGATAATGAGTATCCCTTGTATTGAATTAATTGATGTTTTGGTTCAAAATGAATGTATGATATGCAAGATAAAAAATATCCCTTTGTATATGCTAAAGTTTAAGATTGATTCGAAATGAGATGGATTGATTGGATGGGAATGATTGCAATTCCCTATTTGGTATAAGTTGATGAACATATGTTCTTATCATTGAGAAGGTTATGTCCTGGATGAATGATTGAGTAATATGGTTATTCATTGAGGATCAAATATCTAGTCAGAACTGAGAGGTGAGTGTATTGGATTGGAATAATGAGGACATGGTCCTCAAATTATGATTGGTGTATTATGTCTGTGATCATGATTAGATCAAATTTTGTAAATTGTGAATTGATTATTTTATTATTTATTATTTATGCCTACTTACTGAATTCTCTAGACTCATGCCTTCCTGTTTAAATTTCAAGTTGACAGATATATGAGAGAGATTGAAGCCCTATGGATGATGTGATTGAATGTTGGGATTAGAGTCCCATTGTATAATTGTTTAAATGTGAACTTTTATAATAACATAAAATTTTAATTGATGTATTAAAGAAATGGATTGGCATGTCTTAGAAAATGATGTATAATATTGTGACAACATGCTATGTTTCCCCTAAGGTGTAGTGCTATAGTTTAGATTATTGTTTTATGTTATTAATTCAATTTGTTGTATTTGATAAATGATGTATATCAAGTTCAAATCTTAATATTTTATAGGAAATTCTATCAAAATGTTAGTTGAAATCCCCACCCTGGAAGTGGAAAAATCATGTGTATTTCAGTGTAAAATGGAGTCATAGCTTTGGGAGGGCAGGGCGTTATAGAATTGCTTATGTATATGTATATATAAATGAGATATGACATTCATGTGATATGTATAGGATTTTTTAACATGGGGGCAATAAGCGGAGTTTGAAAAGATGTGCATTATAGAGTAGACTATCATGAGGTAAGTAGGCGGTGCTTGTTTGACTATGTGATTGGTTGAAGATAACGGGTATTCCACACTTACTTGATTTATAATGATTTGTGAGGATAGTAGTTATCCCATGATTGATTGTTATGATATGAAACTATTTAAATATATGGAATAACGATTGTATTAATTTGAATGGATGAGAATGTTGAACTTCCATGAAATTGAGCTTGATATGCACATATATATACATATATGTATGTAATATGGTAATAGGTACTCTTTGAGTTATATGATTGTGTTAATTTAGGGGATTGGTGGAAATCCTGTGATGCATGTAAACGCATGATTTGCTAGGGATAAGTAATATCCCCTGTATTTTTTTATGTAAAATGTATTCTTGAATTTATGTATAGAATTTTGAATATTCTGGTATCTATATTTAGAATGTGATTATATGTGTGAATGGGGATTTGTGAAGATCCCAAAATGGATGGTTTGGTTGGTTTATATTGTGATGTGAATACACATTCATTGATTATGCACTGCCACACAGTCTACTTAAGGAGTCTGTGAAGACTCATCCTTGTTTTATTTTTAGCTGGTAAGCATAGTCAGGTGAAGCTGATTATGGTAAGAGAGTACATGAATTCTTTTATATTTTTCCTAATGTACCGAGATTGGAATCCCTTATAATGGATATGTATATTGAGATTGAATGTTATATTATTTTTGAGATTTCTTATGCTATTGTATTTGTGTGTTAAAGATTAATTTATAGGCATGTCATTGTATATTCGTATATGTGGATAGATAATCTATAATGGAGGAGGGGAAAGATATATTTATTGCTATCATGATGTAGCTGCAGTTTTAGGAGGAACCTGTGGAGTGATATGGGTGTTGTGTGGATGAATAGAGGTATATTGAATTGTATAAATTTTTATTTTATGATTTTACTTGAAAAGTTATTTTATTATATATGATAAATGTTTGTACCCTAGGTGGATATCCCTATTTTCAATGGAGATTCTGTGTGATTTTTTATAAAAATTAGGTCAACTAGAAAATGTTATCGAAGTAACCCTACCCTGGAAGTGGAAACATCATGGTATGATCATTTGTATTTGTAGTATAAAATAGAGTAACAACCTTAGGAGAGTGGGGCATTACAACAATGACTTAGGACTATAATGATGTTAGAGTTTTGATCATTTTAAGGTTTATTAAAATTTTCAACATGATTTAGCTCAAAGTAGTAAACTCAACTTAATTCAAATCTACTAAAGTTTATTTAGTGGCATCTAGAGTATATAGCAACTAAAGAAATATAATCAAGTTTGATAACTTATCTCTTTTGGCACTTTCCTTCATAGATTTCTCATTCAAGTTCATAAGTATTATTGTCAGTCTTGACAAAGCATTTAGCTTTTGCTATTTAGTCCTTGATGCTGCATTTGAAGATTGATATTATCCAGGTTATAGTTTTAATTGGCTCAACCATTTCCTTGCATCCGAAACTTAAACTTATGGTCTCTTGGATTTGTGAACTAAGAAGAAGATTTTGATTTTTCATTAATGTCTTTCTTCTATGCTCAACTCAAGCCTTCTTGCATACACTTAAAATATTCTTATACTATTTCTTTGTTAATGAATTTAAATTGATGTGGACATACATTGCTAATATATCAATACAAAAAGTCATTTTAATCATAATAGTATGCAGATAAATAGGCTGATGGATTAAAGAAGTTTTCATGAATGATCAGAATAAGCATTCTGCCTTAATCAATTACTAAGACACTTGAACTAGCATAGTTATAAATTGCAGTTAACCTTATGTGCTAGGTCAACTCTCTTTTCTTAAATGATTTTGAGTATAATCATTTAGTTTCCTTATTTTATCTTTCTTTTAGTTGTGTGTCTTTCAGGCATCCTTAGTTTTAGGTTATTTATTGTTTGAGTGTTGTTTTTCTTACCTCCTGATTATCTTAGGAGTTTTACTTTATGTTTTTCAGAGTTTTATTTATCCTAGCATGAATTTTATATTCTCCTATGTATATACATGAATGAATAGAGTATATATAAACTACACTATAAATGAATCTTTATTTCTAAAATGTACAGTTAGCTAATTAATTAAAATTTTAAGTGTAGCTTTTAATTTCTATAGATGAAGTGTAAGAATAAATGAATAAGCAGAAATATACAAGTATAATTTTAAAATTTAATTCTAATCAATATAGAAATGAAGGTATATAGACAAAATTCTAACTATAAACTCTATTTCTTATCATATAAAGATTCAGAGAATAAACTTTGATTTCTACAAATGAATATTCAAACAATTTTAACCAGATATAAACATATACAAGAAAATTGAATATGAACAGGTTTTAAAATATAGACTTGTCTCTACAAACATGTAAATAGACAGAAATAATTAATTGAAAGATTGAACATGAGTATCAATTGATAAAAGAATGAATTGAAAGAAATGCATAAGCAAAGTTTTAAAAAAATTTTAGATAATGACACATTCAGTAAGAGCATTTGAGTTTGAGTGTCATATCTGCACTTACCTTTCCTTTTTATTTTGAAGGAACTTGGTATTTCATCATGTCTTCAATTTATTTCTTTAGACCAAGTCTCCTTTCTTTTTCTTCTTCTTTAGGAGTTTCTTTCCTTCTTTCTTAGATTTCCTGCACTCAAGTTAATCTTAATAATAATGCAAGTGGTGTGTGAGTGCCTAGTATTTTTTCCCCTTAATAATTTGTCTTTGGCTTGTCTAAGATTTCTCATATCAACTCATAAGCTAAGACATCCTTGCAAACGGTGGGACAGAGAGCATATAATTCATTTTTAACATTTTAAACTCTGCTTTCATTTCATCCTTACTTATGCCAATACAGATGATTTTCTATAGATGAGGATCATTTGGCCATAAGAAATGTTTCCAATCCCTTCTTCCATTATATCCAATTTAATCTATCAAAAGTTTGGAAGATGGGAGATGTACTACACTTTGAAGATCCTAGAGGATGACATTGTTGGGTAAGCTAAATGGATCACTAGAATTATTTATCTAGCCCTCTCTGATACCACTTGTAGGTTCCCATAGGGTGGCTTAACCCAAAAGGGAAGGGGTGAATTAGGTAAATAAAAAATCAATTGATTAAACCCCTATTGGATCATTTTCCTCTTTTTCTTGCTTGTGTGTGGGGTAATGTTGAATGAATAATAAAAATAATAAAATGCATGAAGAATAAAACAGATGAGAAAATACATTCACATAGACAAAATAATTTTTATAGTGGTTCAAGAACCCGTCCCTACATCCACTCTTCCAAAAGCACATACTCATTGTGCCTTGGGTTCCACTATACCATATAATGGAGATACATAGTGATTGCAACACCCTTCTGGTTTTCACATGCTCACCAAGAAACTCATTGGTTTCGAAGATCACTAGCAAACTTGTTGGTTTTTCAGAGGTCACTAACAACTCATACAATGTGGTTTTCCTTGAGCTCACCACTAACTCACTAGTTTCGAAGATCACCAACAAACTTGTTGATTTTCTAGAGCTTACCAACAACTCTTTGGTTTCAAGTTTACCAAAAAACTTATATACTTTTACATAGTATTTTTCCCATGTATAGGGGAAGATTTGATCTCTCTTTCATCTCTATATAATATAAAAAATCTTCCCATAATACTAAAGACAATGGCCATAAGGATAAGCAAATTGAAGTTCATGAAAGATATATGACAGTTTAAGCTCTTGGCCATAGGTGGAAGGATTTGCAGAAAGTTAAGCGCATCTGAAAAGCTTTCCTTTACCCTACTTTTTTGAATTGTCCCACCTTTTCTCCTTAAATAACCTCTTCATATTTTCAACCATTGGAGAAGGTGGATTTCGTTGAATGCAAAAACAAGAGCAACATTAAATGAATAAGATCATTTGAGCTTTCTGCCATTGAAATCCATCTTTTTGTTTTGTCTCCAGCTACTACATCATCATTTAGAGAGGAGGATGAGCTGTGTTAAAAGATGTTCCTTGCTTGACTTGTCAGAGCTTTGAAAACCCTATAGTGCCACTTGTTGCTAGAAATGGTGACTAAAATAAGTCTGCACAATGTTGGCACAAGCGCATATACCATTTGAATGCTAGTCACATAAATTGATTTTTCTCTGACAAGTCACAACCTTTCTCTATTTGCATTTGTCTGCCATAAGTTGCAGACGAATTCTTCCATAGGTTTGTATGCCAATTGAACTTCCATCAGAGTGATTTTGTCTATTGCAAGTAGTAGATGAACATTGAATGCTACAAATGAAGTTGAATTAACTGATAGACAAACTTCACTTTGTCTACCTAAATTCATCTAGGAGATTTGTTTGTTGGTTCATCCTTCGTGCAATTACTTTGCCTATTCTAAATAATAAACTAACTCTGGGTGGTGTTAATGAAGTCAGACTGATTTGACAAACTCTCCTTTATCTATTCAAACAACTGAAGTGAGATTTTTTTCCTTTATTCTTCATTTATCTGTTAGAGGTGGTAGACGAAGTTCACTTTATCTATCTCAAATATACAAAGTGTAGTATTTGTTTGATGTAAGAACTATGTTTTACTTTGTCTTGGACTGAATACTTTTCACATGGTTTTGTCTATGGTAAGTTGTAGACGATCTTGCCTTTATCTGTTGAAGCCCATTTTGATCCAAGCAGCTCTTTGTTTGTTTAGGTTCGTCTATACCCACTATGCATCTTCTACTTTGTCATCTGGTTTGTATCTATAGTAAGTAACAAATGATTTTTGATTCACAGAAGAAGTGAAGTTCTTTAACTATTTTGCACACTTCGAGCAACAAAAAGAGTCTATTCTTGCAACTTCTTTCTTTCTTTAACCTTCATTTGTCTATCTTGGCTCAGTTGACATTGCACTCCATTATCTGCTCATATTGCCTTTTGTCCTCAGACTAATCCATTCTTCTAACTTTGTTAATCAGACAAAATTTTCCTTTCTTTGTGCGTGATTGTCTAGGCAATGATTTCTTGTTTCTTCTTTTGTCTGAGTATTTCATGGAGCTTCTTATTCTTTCTTTATCTTAGATAACCTTCGTTTGGTCAGCATAGATAGTTTGAGTTTCTTCAACAACTTTATGCTCTTCGACCATAACTTCATCTTCAACTTTTTTAGCTTTTATTTTTCTATTGAAACTTTTTCTCTAAAATTAATAGACAATACAAATTTGTTATAGCACATCTTCGAAGCCTTGTTTTTCTCCTTTACTTTTGTTTGTGGAAGCTTCTTTTAGACAATTGCAACCTTTTTTATTGCTTGTCTTCAAACCTTTTGTTACCTTTTTCTTCTTCCATGACTTTCATCAGTTTAGCTCCTTTGGAATGTAGTAGATAGTTCTGGCAATTTGTTGCAATGATCATGATTCTGCACTTAAACTTTTCTGCACTTGCTATGTTGTTAGCTTTCATATTTATTAACATAATATATTTTATCCTCATATGATTGTAACACAGTAAAGCAAGGATAACATACATTTCTATTAGTATATTGATGTGAAAGCTTAAGAAATTATGGTGTTTGGTGTGTTTTAACAAATTTATATAGTAAAAATTAATTAATGTTTATTAATTTATAATCATACATTCATGATGTGTGTGCCATAAAGTGAAGCTATATGCTTGTGTAATTAAACATTCATGATTATGTGTTATGTTAATTAATGTTTATCAATTCATAATCATATATATGATTGTTAGAGATTTAAGCATACAAGTTTCTTATCTTAATACAAGTTTTGTTATCATCAAAATCAAATACAATAATGCTGACAAAGCTGAAACGAGAAAGAAAATTGTTGACTAAGCTTTAATCTTCATTCCCTTGCTCACAAAGGAGTAACTAAAAGCCTTTGTTCAACCTTCTAATACATTCATTAAGGCTCTCAACAATTTTCATGAAGAACAATCAATTCTACATTTAAGCTGATCAACCTTCCCTTGTGCTTTTAATGAAACACTTCACAAAGTGTATTTATTCTTTCTATTTTTATTTTTGTGATTGCCTTGAGCTAGTATTAGAGACCAGACTCAAGAAGAGCTGAATTGGTCTGTTGGAGTGTGTCTCACAACTAGTAGCTTCATTGTTTTATGCCCTCTAGAGCTGGAATTTAGAAGAGTGCAAAGGCACTAGTTGTTACACCCTCTCGAGCTAGAAACAAGAAGAGTGCTAAGTGCACTAGTTGTATTTATGCTATAGTGAGATAGTGGAACCCAAGTCACTAGAGGAGAGTGCTTGGAAGAGAGGAGTAGAGTAGTTTATTCGAACCACTGTAAAAATCTCTGTATAATTATTGATTGATTGAATTATGTTCATTAGCTTGTTAAATGGGACTTTGATCCTTCAAAAGTAGAAATTTTTATTAACCCAATTCAATCCTCTCCTCTTGGGTTTTTACCTAACCTTTAGGACCAATAGTTTGGATTTGGAATGGGTGGGGTGAGTTTAGGGTTGTGCTTGAGAAGGGCAAGCTGCGACACTCTCTTCTCTCTTTGCTTCTTCTTCTTTGTGTTCTTTGACTACTTTTGCTCTTCTTCCTTCAATTCTTCTTACTTGCTCCACCTTATTTGGTTTCTCGGAGATTCATCCTTCTAATGTCTTCCTAAATCCTATTCTTTTAATGGTGGCTTTACCCATGGTTTCAGTGCCTTTTGTAATTTCTTCTTGTTCTTCATGACGATTCACTCCTACATCCCTTAAAAATTTTGTGAAGGCCATTCTATAAGGTAGTGGGAATCTTGAACTGGTCTTGACTATGTAGAGATGATCACTAATGATAGTTGCAAGATCTATTTTCTTCATGTTTTTCAAGGCCTAGAGAAATTTGGCATCTTTCTCAAATATTTAGTCTGAGCTTCCAATCTTTGGATGGATATTATTGAATATTAAGCAGTGAGCAATCTTTAAATCCAAATTCAAATGACTAGCATGGAGATAGTTCTCCTTCTCACTAATTTCTACTCCAGCTAGGTCTGAGAATAATATGGTCTTAGTTGAGGGCCATTCGACTCCACCCTTCTTAACTTCAGTCAATTCAAAGGATCTTCTTATACTATCTAGTGATAAATCTACTTCTACTTTCCCTATCCAAAATTTTTTAGTGCTAGTATATAGTTACTGATTAATACTTTCACCAATCTAGAGTATAAAATATCACGGTAACTCATAAACTTCTTCCATCCTTGTAAATTTAACCATTTTGCTACATCCAAGTTTAGCCCTTTTCTTCAAAAACTTCAAAATCAAATGCTCTTCCTTTGAGTATTCTTTTGTTCACAAAATGATTTTGGAATCTTTCTAGTGTGGAGCTATTTTTGTTGAAGATTACCATAAGGGTGTAATCTTTAAATCTCCCTCTCTTGGTTAGAGTCTCTTCTTCTATGCTTTCCCTTCTTCTTCTTCTGAATTTCATTAATGCAGAGTCTATTGATTTGCTTGCTCCCTTAGTTCTCTCCATTTGTAGTAGTTTAGTTTAGGGTTTTGAGAGAGAAAGGGTTTTGGAAGTGTTTTTGGAAGAGTGAAAGACTTTTGTGAAATGGGAATGGAATAGTATCAATTCAAAAGAGTGTAGGGTAATTTGAAATAAGTGGTAATGCGAATCATTTTGTCCAAAATAGGGTTTCCAAGCATGGAGATAGGAGTTTTAGATCCTCTGAAAGGGGTTTCGTCTACTTAGGAATGTTTTCAGATTTTTGGAGCTTCTAAAATTATAACTTCAGAAGTTCTGAAGGCACTTCAGCTGGTGTTGAAAGTCTTCAAAGATAGGAAATTATACTTTAGACTTTATAAAACAAAGTTCAACTCAATCTTCAGAAGTTTTGAAGTAAAGTTTCAGAACTTTTGAAAGTGTCTAATGTTTCCAGAATCTGAAATTTTATTTATGAGGACATAGAACAACATCTGAAGCTCTTTCAGAGTTTCTGAACGAACCTCTGAAATTAACTAATTTGCAAGAAAACTTAAGTAAAACATAGAACATAATATTGAGATCATTTATGTCATTGAAAAGATAACTAAAAGCATTATATGATATGGTAGTGACATGCATTCTCATAATAAATAATTCATGCACGTGGGTCTAACACACCTAGATCCCTTCTAAGTTTGCAAAATCTATCTTCTAGGAGTGGCTTGGTGAAAATATTTGTTAACTTATCTTCAGTTGGTACATATTATAAGCAAATATTGTGATTTTGCACATGATCTCTAATGAAGTGATGCCTAACTTCTATATATTTAGTTCTTGAATACAGAATTGAATTCTTTGTTAGATTAATTACATTAGTATTGTCACATCTAATGGGTGTATTAATATATTTTAAACATAGTCACTAAATTGTTTTTTCATGAGAATATATATAATAACTACCTGTAGCTACATATTCAGCTTTAACAGTTGATAATGCCACAAATTTCTATTTCCTTGAGAACCATGAAATGATCATGCTTCCAAGAAATTAAAATATCCATGAAGTACTCTTTTTATTTACTTTATCGCTTGCAAAATCTGCATCTAAGTATCCCACTAATTCAAAGTTTGAACCTTTTGGATATAATAAATCAAGGTTTTGTGTATCTAAAAGGTATCTAAAGATTCTTTTAATAATTATAAGATGTGATTCTTTATGGTCTAACTACTAACACACATGCAAATAATAAACATGATATCAGGTCTACTAGTAGTTAAATACAATAGACATCTTATCATGCGTCTATAAAATTTTTGGAAAATGGGTTTACATTTTTCAACTTTGTCCATCTTGATTAATATACTCATTGGCGTTCCCAAAAGCTTTCCATCTTCTAATTCAAACTTCTTCAGGAGGTTTTAGGTGTATTTAGCTTAGTGGATGAATATTCCTTCTTTCATTTGCTTGATTTAAAACCTAGAAAGAAGTTTAACTCTCCCATCAAGCTCATTTCAAATTCTCTCTGCATGACTTTTGAAATTTCTTGACATAATTTGTCATTAGTAGCACCGAATACAATATCATCAACATATATATTAACAATTAAGATATTTTCCATGTCATGCTTGATGAAGAGTATGGTATGTACTTTACCCCTAGTGAATCCTTTTTCAATTAAAAACTTACTTAGCCTCTTATACCATACTCTAGGAGCCTATTTAAGACCATAGAGGGCTTTCTTGAGTTTGAAGACATGGTTTGGATCATAAGGATCTTCAAACCAAGGGGATTGTTTCACATATACCTCTTCATTTATGAATCCATTTAAGAATGCACTTTTGACATCCGTTTGATATAGCTTGGAATTCATAAAAGATGCAAAAGCAGTAGCATTCTAACGGTTTCTATCCTAACAATGACTCTTCAGAGTTAAATTTTTCTTCTTAATAGTACTCCTTTGCTACCAATCTTGCCTTATTTCTTGTAACAATTTCAGATTCAATTTGTTCCCAAAGACCCATTTAGTGCCTATGACAGATTGATGAGATGGTCTTAGAACAAATGTCCATACATCATTTCTTTTGAATTGGTCCAATTCTTTTTGCATAGCAATGATCCAATTTCCATCTTTTAAGACTTGTTCTACGCATGTTGGCTCTAATTGAGAAATAAAGGCAAAATTACCACATACTTGGTGATATGAAGATCTACTTCTAACTCTATCATACATATCACCAATTATTTGGTTTTCAGAATGAGCATGCATGAACTTCTAGTCTTTAGGAAGAGAATTTTTACCTTCATCATTTACCTTATTAGTGGATGGTTCAAATTTATTTTATGTTTCATCCAACTCTATCTCTTATTATAGAGTTTCTTCTTCTTTATCTTGTAGTATCATCTTCTCCACAAATGTTGTAAGTTCACCTGCCTCATCATCAAAATCACTAATTGTTCTTGTAGAGTTAGTACTTTATCAAACTTTACATAGATAGACTCCTCAACAATCTTATTTCTCAAGTTGTATGTTGAACATACACTCTTAAATAGTTTAATTTTGATGATGAATATTCTTAACCAACTATGTTTTGATAATGAGCAAAGACATGAGTGAAACATTAAGGTACTAATAATTCATTCTCAAGCATTTTGCAGAAATATTTTTTCAAACTAATCTTGAGAATAATCTTCATAATGATCAAAGGAAGAAACCAAGTGAATGCTCAAAAAAACTAAGTATATAAATTATAGATATACTTAATAGAAGAAAATATAAGTTCAGAGTTGCTAAGTGAACTTTAGAGTTGCTCAAACACTTTAGAGACAAAGGGAAAATCCTTCAGAGTCATGAAGTCACAAGCTTCAGAGTCAACAACGGCCTTTTAGAGCCACTGGAGAACTTTGGAGATAAAGGAAAATCCTTTTAGAGTCACAAAGTTACAAGCTTTGGATTCAGTAAAAAGCACCTTGGAGCCAAAATAAGCATTTCAGAGCCACTGAAGCACTTCGAAGATAGAGAAAAATCATTTTAGAGTTATTAAATCACTTTGGAGTCAATTGAGTTACTTCAAAGTCACGAACTCAGAATCTTCAGAGATACTTAGAGCACCTTGGAGTCATGAGCTTAAAAGCTTTGGGGTTAAGTCAAGTACTTCGGAGTCAATAAGGCATTTTGAAGACAACAATGAGAGCCTTCAGAGTTAATAGAACACTCTTGAGAGAACATGACTTGTCAGAGTCAGAGGAAAAGTACTTTGGAGTTAAGTAAAGTACTTTAAAGTTCAAAGTTGTTTCCCTTAGAGTCACAAAATAATCACTTCAGAGACAAAGAACTCCTTCGGAGTCAGCCTTTATAATCCCGATGCAAGTCACTACTATCACTAAGCTTTGAAGCCTCTCAAATACATCTTTGGTGCATCCAAAGATACAGCGACTTGTGTGAACTGTGCAGGAAACTTCATATTACTTAGAAGCTCGGAGGATCTAATGTTGATTCATAGACTTCGAAACCTTGTTGAAAGTACAATGGTCTTAAATGCGAATATTTCTTTGCATTAAATGTTTCTCACCTACCATAACAGAGAAAGTCAGAGGTTTGGATATAAAAGGAATTAAGTAAGAACGAAGAAAAGGGAGATCATATTGAAAAACAACAGAGACCATTTACTAAGTCTTTAAGGCTTTTCTTCCGTAATTTCAACTCCACTGCAATTGATTAAAAGAAGCATTCAAAGTCATCCATTTAACTACTTCTAGGGATTGAGTCTTTCTACTTTATTGTTATATCAACTATGTTTATTGCTTTTGAACTCCATACAAAATCAACCTACTAGAGGCATTAATATTTATACATGTTTATTTCTACATATTTTTTCAAGTCAAGGGCTTGCCTCTGTGTAGTGAAACCAAGTAGGATACTTGCTTGGTATTTGTATAAGTTAGTTGGTGAGCTTGAAAACTAACATGTGTATTTGTTTGATCAGGAAGTTACTGATCAAAGAAGGTGTTAGTGGAATCTGAGTTTAGTAGAAGGGGCTAACTCAGAGAAGTGGAGTAGAAACCAAATTGAAGGGCCAAAGTGCATTGTATTATCAATCTTTTCTTTATCCTTTCACTTTAATCATTATCTAGCTAAAATTTTAAAGACTTAATTCACCTCCCCTCTTGAGTCACCATCTGAATGGGACCAACATTGTAAACCCTAAATGCCTTGCTAACAATGGAATTTTTATGGAAAATGTCTTTATTAGATTTACTATCAAATTTACCAAGGTCTTTCTTTCCATTGTTAAGAATGAAACATTTACTAAGAAAGCATGGAAATGTGAAATGTTTGGATTCCTACCATAATACAGTTCAAATGGAATTTTGTTGAGTATTGGACTAGCATAGATTCTATTTATGATGTAATATGTTGTGTTCATTGGTTTAGCCCAAAAGTATTGAGGCAAATTATATTCACTCAATATTGCCTTAGCCATCTCTTGCAAGGATCTATTTTTCCTCTTGACTATTCCACTTTATTAGGGTGTTCTTGGTGTAGAGAATGTGTAAAATATATCATTGCTTTTATAGAAAGCACTGAACTTTTATTTCTCAAATTCTCTATTATGATCACTGCTTATAGCAATAATATGAGAGCTTTGTTCATTCTAAACATGTTTGGTAAAGATTTCAAAGAAAGAAAAAGCTTAAGCTTTTGATGCAAGAAATATTATCCAAGTAAATATTAAAAAGTCATCTAAAATAACATATGCATAATATTTCCCTCAAAGACTCCAGGTTCTTATTGGTCCAACAAGATCCATGTGCAACAATTGAAGTGGCCTAATTGTGTATACTTCTTTTTGAGGTTTAAAAGATCATTTTACTTGCTTTCCTTTTAAGCAAGCATCACACAACTAATTTTTGTCAAATTTCAGCTTTGGTAAGCCAACAAAAAGATCTCTATTGTACATCTTTTAATCATATCTTTGTTGGCATATCCTAATCTTTTATGCTACATCAAGGATTTATCATTCCTTGCAACAAGACACTTGGTTTGGATATCACATAGATCTATCAAATATACATTTTCATATCTTTTTCCAAGTCCTACAGTTGAGTTTGACTCATCTAACACAGAACAACTTTGGGATTCAAACACGACTTTGTAATCATGTTCACAAAACTGATTTATGCTTAATAGGTTGTGTTTTAATCCCTATATAAGTAAAACATTTGAAATTATAGTAGATTGTGGTAGTCCAACCTTACCAATCCCAACCACTACTATTTCCATTATCCCTAAAGGTAACCGTTCCATCATTCTTTGCTTAAAGCTCCATAAATAGCTCCCTTTCCCCTATCATGTGCCTTGAGCAACCATTGTCAATGTACTATGCGCTGCTTCTTGTGGCTCTCAAGCACACCTATATAGACAATGTTAAGCTTGAAACATTATTACCCATTTAGGAACTGGTCCAGATGGGTTAGTGGTAGAAAATTTTGGTACCCACTGCTTTTTGGGTACCACTAATCTTTCATTTAGAGAATAAGTTTCATTTATAACATTTACAATTGCTTTAGGTACCCAAATCAGATTCTGTTTGGGTCCTTGTTTTCTTCCATAATAATAATTCTTTTGATTTTGATTTTTTTACCTTTCTTCTTTGGTTTCATTTTTAATAAGGTGAATGTCAATGTCTTCTTCAAGGCATTATTTTCTACCTTGACCTGCTCAAATTCTTTAAGATGCATTGACTAACCTAGAGCTTGAAGTTTTCTTCTTTTAAATGGGAGCATTTAATGGTTGTTCTTTCGAGCTTTTTTTTTGGTCTCCCTATGCATAGTTTTTTTAACTCAGACTATAATTCCTCTAAAGCTTCTTCTATTGGGTTCCATAGGATAACTTAACCCAAGAGGAGAGGGGTGAATTGTGTTTAAAATAATTTCTTACTTAACCCCTATAAATCAATTTTCCTGTTAATAGCAACTTGGAGTGAAGGCACTTGGGAGACTTGAATGGGTTTCTTGTTGATTAACTTGCTTTTGTCACATAGAACCATCAAGCTCCTTGTTTCTTGATAATCTCTGAGAAGACTTGATTTTTGAATAGCTCCTTGTAGTACAGAAGATCTCCCTTGATGTATTTGAAGAAGTAGGCCTTGAATAGATATAAAAAAAAATGAAGCTCTTGAATGATATTTGGATATTGAAGCTCTTGGCCTAGCCATGCAAAGATTTGTAAAAGTTGTTAAGCTCAATCCCCCTTACTTCTTCAACACTCTAAACATCCCTAAGTTTCTCCTCAAATAGATCTTCAAAAACTTGATCATTGGAGAGGAATGGTTTGGATTGGATGCAGGAATGAGAGTAGCATGGATGTAGAAGATCGTTGCGATTTCTTCTCATTGGAGTACATTGTTTCTGATTTGTTCCAATCTTTTACAACATCATTCTTTGATAGAGAGGAAGATAAGTTATTTTAAATGTTCTTCTTTTATTTTGACTTAGCATAGTTGGAAGTCCGGCAGCGCCATTTATTGCTAGGAAAGGTGACTCAACGATTCTGCACACCGAAGGCATACAAGCACAGATGCCATTTTGATGCTTTAGATTAATTGCTAGTCACATAACAATTTATTTTGGATAAAGTCATTGCTTTTCTCTATTTGCATTCTTCCAAAGTAAATCTTGGATGAACTATCTCTTTGGTTCATGTCCGCTAGTTGAAGCTGCTTCTTATGGCATTTGTCCAAAGTTAGTATCAGACAAACTCTAATGGTGTGAATGAAGTCAGACTGGGATTCGGACAAAGTTTGTTTGTTTTTCATTTCCTCATTTAGATAAAGTAGGATGAACTCTCTTTTGTTTTGCATGTCTCCAAAGTAAGAGTTGAACAAAGTCGGACAAAGTTTCATTAGTCATATGAAGTTTCTTCACATTGTATGCATTTGTTCAAGCTCCTGGCAAGGTTTCTTCTTCTACTTTGTCTCAGATGTACTTTTGCTTGGTCATTTTAGATAGTCCAAAATTCTCAGACAAAGTTTCTATCTCTTAACCTTAGCCTCTTCTCGGACTTGTTTCTATCTTTGCTTTGCATTTGTTCATGAGAATCTCTCTCTAGATATTATAGACAAAGCAAGTTCTTTACAACATATCTCAAAACCTCTATTTTGTTTTTCATTCTTCCTAAAATGCCTTCTTCAATTGAATCCTTCTAAAGCATAGCAGATGGTTGGAGTAGCTAGTCGTAGTCATTTGTGATCCTGCAATTAGAAATTTTTGCACTTACTACGTTGTTAGCTTTGAAGTTTATCATTTTACCAGAATATTTTTATCCTCATATATATTGTGCATGTTGTAAAGCAAGAATAACAAGCATTATCATTTAATATAATAATCTATATAAAGCATAACATAAATATTTGATTTGACATATGATAATCAAGATTAAGTGCATCATGAATATATGCTTGTATATATTATACTTTCAGAATTATGCATACGTTTCAAGCATAGTTGTTCATATTTCAGGCTTATATACATTAGCATAAATTTCGTCTTAATACAAGTTTTGTTGTCATCAAAATCATGTATAGCAATCCTAACAATCTCTCACTTTTTTATGATGATAAAACTTAAAGACTTGTGAAAATTAAAATTTGCTAATGATTTGCTAGTAAAACTCCCCCTGAGTAACTGCAATTTATATTCTTCAAGTTTTCTCACAAGTCTCAGATTTTCTCCCCCTTTTTATTAGAATAAAAAAGGTTCAGCACAGGGGAATAAAAAGGTTCATCAAATATTGCACTAATCCTTTAATGCTAAGTTTTGTGCTCCCCATATCTTGCATACAATAGATCTTCTTCCATAAACAAGGTTTCAATTATTTGTCTCTCACTTTTTGTTTAGTGAATAGCCAAAAATTATGAGATAGAATAAAGCATTAGTTTTTATCAATATAAGGAGCAGTTTCAACATTAACATCATACGTGCATTACATGCATTAGATATGTAAACAACTTTCAAGCATTCACCAATTCATACATTATCATAATTCTCATTTAGATACAAAGGACACCAAACTCATATTCAAATCATTTAAAAACAATTTCATATATGTGCATCATATTTTATTAAAGTGATAAGCACACATTATTTATGTCATTCAATAATTATGATATGATAATGCATGATCCTAGTTGGGTCCTTGTTGGGTCTCTAATGTATGATCACTTATCCTTTGTCTCTCTGAATGCATCTCTTCTATTGTCATTACTAAGAAAATGGGTCCTATGCTAGCACATATCTCTCTCCCTTAAACCATACTCCCTTAATGTATGTGGTTCTATTTTGCAACCAAGTGTATCATAGTTAGTGAAATGGTTAAGAGAATTTAATAAGATGTCATTTGGGAAGTGAAGAAATACTTCGTATTTTCTGCCACGTCTAGAAAAGATGAAGATTAGGATGACATTTGTGACAGATACCATAGTAGTCATGGTGTCTTTGACTTCTCCTTCAAAATAGGTTCAGAATGAGTAGGGGAGTGAAAGATCAAGATCATCAAGGTGAATTCATTTTCTATATGAAGAGATAAAGCAACTAAAAGAGGAGATGTATTATGCTAGGGCCATAAATCTTCACTTAGATCATCTTTTGACTAAGCGTTGCATTTATTACATGGAGATTATGGATAGTATTAAGGTATTGGAGACAGAGTTAAATGAGGCCCATCAGTGGATGGAGGAGCTTGAAGCAGTTGTAGAATTCTTAACAAATAGATATTTTCCAGTGATAGTTTTTCTGTTATAAACTTTGGTAGTATGTTTAAGTTTTGGATATCTGAACACTTTTAATTAAGTACTTTATTCTACTTCTTCCATATTTTGATTGTTCAAATTTATTTTGATTACATTATCTTTATAGCTACTAATGAAAAGTTATGGCAAGAATTTTCTAAGGTCATGCAGGGAGAACTTAAGATGAGCATGATGGGAGAGTTAAATTTCTTTTAAGGCTTACAATTCAAACAAATGAAAGAAGGAATTTTCATCCACCAAGAAAAATACACCATGGAGCTCCTAAAGAAATGCAAACTAGAAGATGGAAAACCTTTTGGGACTCCAATGAGCACGTCTGATAAGTGAATTTCATTCACGTACATTATATATGTTCAAGCTTAGTTATTTGTAAATCCTTGTTAGTTTTAGATGAATTTCACATTAATTTATTGCATTTTATAGGTGATTAGAAGATTGGAAAAGAAGAGAAAATTAAGGGAAAGATGAAGCTCAAAGATATGGAGGAAGCACTTGTAAAGGAACAATAAAACAAAGCATTTTGGAAGACAGCAATCTCCACATAGTAGCCTAGAAATCCAAGCTTGTCAAAGTCATGCAAACGTATTTTGTGAAGGTAGGAGCTATCACGTCATGGCTTGGAATTCTAGGTCATGGCATGGCGTTCATGCAAGACACACTTTTTGTAGTCAACAATTCTCATTCTGCAGCCCGAAATTCCAAGCTGCAGCGCTGGCATTGCTCCTCAAATTCTGCTGAATTTCAGCTTGCTTTTTCACCTAGTTTTTAAGGCAATATGAGAAGGATTTTTGGGGGAACCTTAGCATTCATTTTAGGGTTTTGTTTTAGGGCGCTGAGGTACGGAACTTTGATAATTCTTGTAGAGAAAGAGGAAGATTTCAAGTAGGCAAGAGTAAGAGGAGATAATTTTCTGCATTATGATGAGCTTGATGAAAGGAGTTATTTCCATTTCTATTATGAACTAAATCACTCTTTCTAGGGTAAAGATGTAAACCTATTTGATATTATTTGTTATGTGGATTGTTGGTTATTAATGATTATATGATCTTGTTTCATTCATTATGTTATTTGCAATTATTTGATTCGTTTTATTGCTTGATCACCAATATCTTGAGTTAGATTGATTATCTAAGCATGGTTAAGGTACACACCATATGCTAAACCCTAAGCTGCTTTGAATGAAAAAGATAGATGGTTAAGGTACACACCATATGCTAAACCATCCTATTTTGCTTCATTAAGTTCTTGGGCTTAATGAGTTTTCTCCTCAATTATGCTATACACAATAGGTAATTGTAACGAGTGAAAATACTTGATTTAAACCTGCATACCTAATGGTAATAATCATACATTCAAAAGAACGAACCTAAGATAAGCATTGAATCCAACATTCTACTAGCAAAGGGTATCTTTCAATGGCGAAATAGCATCCCTAAACCCTGTATCTTATTAATCTTCCCTACATTATTAATAATTATTGATTTCTACAATTCCATTCAACTTTACACCATATTCACTTAGCTTTAAAGACATTCTTTTTAAGGATAGTGTAGTTCAGTAACAAAAACTAATTAAATCAGTTTGAACATTTACTGTAGGATCGACCCTTGCATTGCACACTATACTATTATATACTCGTATACTTGAGAGGAAATATAATTTGAACCATCAAGTTTTTGGCCCCATTGCCGAGGAATGGTTTTAAATTGATTTGATTGAGTTATTTACAATCTTTCTTTTTATTTTTGTATCTAATTTATCTAATTGTATATAAGATGTTTAATTATTTATTTCTTTCTTTTATAGTACTATGAATGAACAGAAGGAGATCACTGAATCTAACTCTATTTCCATTGAACAATTGTAGAGACAAAGCATAAATTGAGATAGAGAGCTTAAGTGAAAGAGAAGAAATTCACATGGTTAACAATATGGAGAATTGAATGGCTCAACAAGTTCAATAACTAATGAAGGAGTTTGCATGCCCAACTATAGAGATTTCACATTCATGCACTGTATTGAATGATAATGCCAGGAATTATAAACTAAATTACATATATTTTAACATGCTTCCATCTTTTCTCGGTGTAGCTGCAAAGGATCCTCTAACATTTATGCAACCATCCAAACTTTTAACGAAAGATCAATTATGCATGAGATGTTTCCCATACACTTTGAAGGGTGCAGCAAAAACATGATTCATGACTTTAGCTCTTGCTTCATTAACAACAAGGGAAGCAATGTACAACAAATTCATTGACAAATTCTATTCCCATGCTAAAATCGCAAAGTTGAGAAGTAAGTTTACTACTTCCTCTCAAGTGGATGGTGAAGCACTCCATGAGGCATGAGAGAGATTTAAGGCAACATTAATTCAATGCCCATGCCATAGATATCCACTTGAATTACTTAATCAATTTTTCTATGATGGACTGACACAACCATGCTAAGCTAGGTTGACAATGCTACAGGTGGAGCCATGGGAGAAGTGACTCCAGAGGAAACTTATGAGCTGTATGAAATGCTTAGAACAAATTCTCAACAAAAGAGTGTAAGAGGTAGATCTAAAGGAGTATATGAAGTGAACTCTAATACTAATCTATCTATATAGATGTCGAAGATGGCAAAGCAAATGAAGGCAATGTGCTTCATGATGGCCTACTCCTGTAGAGGTTTGTTCTTTTTATAGTATTTTAGGTCACTCACATGACATTTTCCCTTCAAATGAACACTTTATTGGTAATGCAGAGCAAGCAAATGTAATAAATTTCTACAATTAGCGACCATGTAATGATCCTTATTCAAATTCTTATAATCCTAGTTGGAGAAATCATCCAAACTTTTCTTGAAACAATGACCAAAATAAGAATCAAGTTGGAACTTCTTTTCAACCACAATCAAAGAAGCCTACTCTTGAAGAAAACATGAAGATTTTCATTCAAGCAAAATAGACTATGTTCCAGAATAATGCAACTAAGTTCCAAAATATTGATTCAAGATTCCATAACATGAAGGCATCCATGAAGAAGATAGAGATACAGTTGGGACAAATTGCAAAAGTTGTACAAAGCCAAACACTTGTAAAATTGCCTAGCCAGTAGAGCAAGCAAAAACAATCATGACATTAAGAAGTGCAAAGGTAATCAACAATAACGTTGGTGAAGAAACTGATGAATCTATCATTTATACAGGATTGGAAAAGGGAAGAAAAAGGCAGAGGAGGAGAGGCATTCAAGGAAGGCAGTGTTTCTAATAGTTGACCCCCTAGTCAACTACAAACCACCACCAATGTATGATCCTTTAGTCCCTTTTTTAGGAAGGTTGAAGTAAAGCAAGTTTAATAAGTTATTTTTTGACATTTATGATATCCTTTCGAAATTTAATTTGAATTTTCCTTTACTTGACATGATCAAGAATAAGCCTACTTACACTAAATTTTTTAAGGAACTAAGCACAAGGAAGTGTAAATATGAGCCACATGAGAAAGCGATAGTTTTAGAAGCAACTAGTGTAGTCTTGAAAATAAACCTTCCCCCAAAACTTAAAGATCCAAGTAGTTTCAATATCTTAATCACAGTTGGAGGCACAAACAAGGTAAAGGCAATGCTAGACTTTGATGTAAACATTAATTGGAGGCCTTATTTTGTTTATTTACAACTTGGTTTGGGAGAATTGAAACCTATTACAATGTCTCTATAGCTTGCAGACAGATTAGTTAAATATCCCAGAGTCATTGTAGAGGATATTCTTGTGAAAATTGATAAGTTTATTATTCCTATAGATTTTATTGTGCTTGACATGGAAAGGCAAATGATTCCAAAAAAGAGAAGTGCCTATCCTTCTGAGACGTCCATTCATGGCAACAACCAAGAAAATCATTGATGTACAAAATGGGAAGTTAAAAATGACAATCTTGGATGAAACCGTGGATTTTTTTTTATTTATAATTCTCTATCATTACTTTTAGATCCTAGTGGTTATTTTCAAGTTGATGATTTGGACTCACTTATATTCTCTACTTTGACGCAATAGGAGACAACTGATAAACTTAAATTGGTGCTCATTGAAGATGGATTGGAGGAAGATGAAGAAATAATGAAAGTGAAAGAAGAACCTAATAGTGTAGAATAAGTCAGAGAAGGGAATTAAATCAATTACCTCAGAACTTGAAGTACATATTTCTTGGTGAGAATAATACTCTTCCAGTTATATTTTTTGTTGACTTGTCCATGGATGAAGAATATAAGTTAATGAATGTTTTAAGAGAGCACAAAGGTGCTGTAAGTTGGACCTTAGTAGACATCAAAGGAATTAGCCCCACTGTATGCATGCATGCATAAGATCTTATTGGAAGATGATGCAAGGACTTCTAGGGAGGCTCAGAGGAGACTTAACCTGCATATGAAGGAAGTTTTTAGAGATAAGGTGATTAAATTATTGGATGTAAGTATTATCTACCCAATCTCTACAATAAATGGGTAAGTCCAGTACATGTGGTACCAAAGAAATTTGGTCTTTCTGTTATTGAAAATTACAATAATAAATTGGTGCAAATGAGAATAACTGTAGGGTGGTGGATGTGCATTGATTATAAGAAAGTCAATGCAGTCATAAGAAAGAATCATTTTTCTCTCCCTTTTACTGATCAAATGCTTGAAAGATTGGTAGGTCATGATTACTATTATTTTTTGGATGCCTTTTTAGGTTATAATCAAGTTTCCATTACCCTAGAAGATCAAGAGAAGACCACTTTCACCTGCCATTTGGAACATTTGCTTATCAAAGGATGCCTTTCGATTTATTTTATACCATTGTAATGTTTCAAAGGTGTATGAATATGATTCAAAAGTTTAATGAGGTCTTCATGGATGATTTTTCTGTCATTGGAGATTCATTTGATGATTACATTAATAACTTGAATTGGTGCTTAGAAGGTGTTCTGAGATAAATTTGACACTAAGTTGGGAGAAGTGTCATTTCTTAGTTAAGCAAGGAATTATGCTGGGATACATCATTTTAATAAAGGCATTAAAGTGGATAAGGCAAAAATTGAGTTAATTGCCAAGTTACCTCCCCCAAACTTAGTCAAGGGAGTTAGAAGTTTTCTTAATCATATAGGCTTTTATAGACAATTTATAAATCTCAAAAATTTCTACAACACTTTGTAACCTGTTGGCTAAAGATATAATGTTTTGTTTTGATGAGGAATGAATTGTCACCTTCAACACCTTGAAAGAAAAGTTGACTTTTGATCTGATTTTAGCAGTTCCTGATGCATCAAATTTTGTTGTTGATATTTTTCTAGGACAAAGAATAGACAAATTACCTCATGTGATTCATTATGTAAGAAAAACTTTGAATGAAGCATAATTAAACTATTCCACCACTGAAAAAGAATTGCTTGCAATTATGTTTACTTTATAAAATTTTTGCCCTTACTTGATTGGTTCAAAGGTAATTATTTATTTTGGTCATGCTACATTGAGATACTTACTGACAAAGAAGGATGTCAAGCCTAGGTTAATAAGTGGATCCTATTGTTGCAAGAATTTGACCTGACAATCAAGGATAAGAAGGGGTGTGAAAGTGTAGTAGTTGATTATTTGTCCAGGTTGGTGGAAGGAAATAATTTTGAGCAAGAGAGAGGCCAGGAGAACATTCCCATCAATGAAATCTTTCCGAATGATAATTTTTTTTTATATAGGGAAGTGAAATTTGGTATGCTGACATTGTCAATTACTTGGTTAAAGGAGTTTTTAATCCTATGTTGGATTCACAAAGATAGAGGAAGTTGCTGTTAATGATGGGACATTACTTCTAGGATGACCCAGTCTTGTTCAAACTATGTCCAAATCAAATCATTAGTTGTTGTGTTCCAGAAGATGAGCAACAAAGCATTATAAGACATTGCCATACATTTAGCTGTGGAGGACATTTTGAGGGGAAGAAAACTGCTCTTAAAATCTTTCAATTTGGCTTTTACTAGCCAATTATTTTTAAGGACACTCATGCCTTTTGTGCAATGTGTGATAGGTGCCAAAGAACATAGAACATTTAAAAGAGAGATGAGATGCCACTTACAAGTAATTTGGTGATTAAAATTTTTGATGTATGGGGCATTGATTTTATGGGCCCATTCCCACCGTCCAATGGGAACCTATACATTTTGCTTGTTGTGGATTATGTGTCTAAGTGGATTGAAGCAATGGTCACTAAAACTAATGATGCTAAGTTGTGCTAAGATTTTTGAGAGACAAGATCATTTCTAGGTTTGGCACTCCAAGGGCAATCATAAGTGATAGGGAAAATCACTTCTATAATAAAGTTTTTGCAGCTTTATTGAAAAAGTATAATATCACTCACCATGCTACAACACCTTATTGTCCACAAATGTTGGGGCAAGTTGAAGTTAGCAACTGATAGATTAAAGTAATTCTGGAGAGGACTATGAACACCTCAAGGAAAGATTGGGCGATGAAGCTGAATGATGCATAATGGGCATATAGGACCACTTTCAAGACCCAATCAGAATGAGTCTTTACAAAATTAGTTTTGGTAAAACATGTCATTTGCCTATCGAGTTGGAGCACAAGCCGTACTGGGCAATAAAAATCTCAATTGTGATTTGGAGAAGGAAGGAGAGCAGAGGAAGCTTCAGCTTAATGAACTTGAGGAGCTGAGAAATGAAGCATATGAGAATGCAAAGATTTACATGGAGCGAATAAAGAAATATCATGATCAAATTATTCGTAAATAGTGCATTGAACCTAGAAAGGATGTTTTGCACTATGACTCAAGTTTGCATTTATTTCTAGGAAAACTACAGTCATGTTGGGTCGGTCCATTCCTAGTCACATAGGTGTTTCCACATGGAGCTATTTATTGAGTTTAATCCTCCGATTAGCTTGATTTTAATAATGAATGTAATTAAGCAGTTAAGTTTTGATGATGAGCAAATGGATGAGGGAAGAGTTAAGCTACTAACGGATTACTTTCCAAGTGTTGCAACTTTAATTTGCTAAGGAGAGTAACATAGTTTGAATTCATGAAGATTTAAGTTAAAAGAATGGTCAAAAAAATACAACTCAAATTTCAAAAATGTTTCTGAAGAAATGTCATATTTTGAGAAGTATTCAAAAACATATCAGAAATAATTCAGAAAATAGATATGAGCATAAGAATCATCTTTGAAGCATCAAAAGCATCAAAAGTATTTCAGAGGTTATTTAAAACCTCGTCAGAAGCTAAGACGCAACTATGAATGCCCTCAGAAGTGATTTTAGGATTAATTCTAATCCTCAAAAGCAACTCAGAAATACTCAGAAGTATTTCAGAAGTCAAGGCATGAAGATAAGAAGCAACGCACAATACCAAGAAGCATTTCAGAAATGCAAGCTCGAGACTACTTCAGAAATGCAAGATCAGAAGCATTTCAGAAAATGTGTAGAAGCATTTCAGAGAAAACACATAATGCAAAAAAGCATTTTAGAGATTCTAAAAAATATATCAAAAGACAAATCAGAACCTCTTCAAAACTAAGGCTTGGGATTTAGGACTAAATCCAAGCAAACTCGCACTTAAGAGGAAGCCCTCCAGAATCACCTCAGAAGTGAGATGGCCAAAGAAGAATGGTATTTCTAAAATCAAAAATTCACAAGTCTTCATTTAGAAATTACTTAGAAGAAATACAGAGTCTATACAGAAGAAAGTTAAGCACTCATAAGTTTCTCAGAACCAAACAGAAGCAAATGCAGAAGAAGATTCTCCAATAGGAAGTAACTTAAAAATATTTTCACTCATCACAGAAGTTTCGCAAAACTTTTGACCCTCGAGCCTGAGCACCATAAGACCTCTGTCTTAAAAATTTACTTATGCACACATTCCTTAGAACCTCTGAGATTATTAACATAAAAGTTTTGAATAAGCTCTGGTTTGCATAGAACTTTTGCATGTCAAAACTACTTTTGCATACATACCTCAGAACCTCCGAGGTCATTAACACAATAGCTCCGTTAAACTTCTATTCCACATAGAAGCAATGTAGATGCACTGTCCTAACAAATAGAAGCAACCAGAATTATAATACACTATGTAGAATCATGACAGAAAAATTTTGGTTGCCAAAAGTAATGCAGAAGCATCATCAAAAGCACAAATTCTACAATCAGAAGTTTATAAAATGCACATAGAAGTTTATCAAAAGCCTATTAATAGCTTCTCAAAACCAAATAGGAGAATTACAAAAAATGGTTTCTACAATCAAAAATTAATCAAATGGAATCTTTAGAAAAAGTTTTTGAAGATAGAAACTTATCAAAAATTTATCAAGAAGTTCGTCATGAGTCAAATTCTCATAAGTAGTTTCTGAATTAGAAACCTATCAGAAGCATTCTCAAAGCCTTCTAAAGTATCCAAAAATTCATCAAAAGCATAATTCAATATCTCAGAAGTCCTCAAAAGCATGTCAGAAGTATATTTGATGAAATCTTAGAAAACAAGGCATGAAGGTCTCAACCTTCAAAACACTTTAGAATCCCTCTAGAAGCACTCAGAAGTGAATAAGAAACTATGCAAAAGATGTTTTTGCACTTAGAAACTCAATCATTAAGAACTTCTAAGCACCCTCAGAAGTTATCAAAAGTATCTTGGAAGTTCTCAGAAATAATGCAAAGTAAGTCTCTAAAATCATAAGCTTATCAAGTGCAACCAGAAGCTTATCAAAAGTTTATTAGAAGAAGAAATATGACCGTTGAGAGTGTTAGCAACCAAATCAACCAAAAGCACTCTCCTCAAAAGTTTTGAATAACTTATCTCAAAACTTTTGAAGATGGACATAATGACAGAAGATGGACAGAAGCTGAAAAAGATGACAAGGCTTCGAGTCTCTTTTTCAAATAGTTGGAAAAGAAGCTTGATAATTATCATAACCTTCTAAAAAGATTTTTTCAAACAGTTAAAAAGTTGACTAAAATAATCATAATAAAAAAAGGCATATTCCTTAGCTTAGAAAAGGAAGATTCAAACATTTGAGAAGCAATTTTTTACTATACATCAAATCTGATAACGTTCATTCAAGAAGTTTACAAAAGTTCTTAGTTTCAACCTAACAAGCTCAGCTCCATTGTACCAGAATTCCAAGAAGCATCCAAAGTCAATCTTTTAGTAGATTTGGAGTCTAATCCTTACTACATTTTATTGCTATATTTATTATTTTCTTATTCTTGAACTTTGTACACTCTGCCTTTCAAGAGGCATTCATTTTGTACACTATTGTTTACTACTTTCTCACATAAGTTGTTAATAAGCTTTGAAAACCTTTGTGTATCAGTTTGTTGGTGAGCTTGGAAAACCAACTTGTGTAATTTTGTTGGTGAGCTTGGAAAACCAATAAGTGCTAGTGGAACCTGAGATTAGTAAAAGAGACGTTAACTCAGAGAAGTGGAGTAGGCTGAACCACTATGAAATCATTGTCTTAGTGTGTTGTGTGATCTTTCTTATCTTATTTAAGCACTATCCATTAAACTTAGCTAAAATTTTTAAAGGCTCAATTCACCCCCCCCCCTCTGTCTTGAGCCACCATTAGATAAGGGACCAACAATCAGTATCAAAGCAGACTGGTTATTTCTTACATACCAGTTTATATAACCAGTGAAGAGATCCCTATGGCCAGTTATTTCCACAATAGTTCTACTAAGGGTTAGTTTAGTTCCAGACCCCCATTATTTGATGGCACAAACTATGGGTACTAGAAGATGAGAATGAAAAACTTTTTGATTGCTGTAGATTATCAACTACAAAAAATAATCAAAGATTGAATGATTATCTTAAATAAGGAAGATGCGTATACCGCTAAGGACATTCAAGCAGTTGAGATATATGCTAAGGTAAAGAACTACCTTTACTGTGTCCTCACACCCTCTAAGTTTGACAAGATTTCCTCTTGAGATGCTGCTAAGGAAATCTGGGACAAACTAGATGTTGCACATGAAGGAACAAATCAAGTGAAAGAGACTAAGATAAACTTTTTATGTAGGAATATGAATCTTTCAGCATGAAAGAAATAGAGTTGATATCAGACATGTTTGGAAGGCTCCAAAGATTATAAATGGGCTAAAGAATATAGGAGAGAAGAATGAATAGTCCAAATTGGTGAAAAAGATACTAAGATCACTATCAAAGCAATGGATGCCTAATGTTACAACTATCTAAGAAGCAAAGAACATGGACACAATGAGCTTAGAAGAGCCCATGGATTTTCTCATGACCCATGAAATATTGATTAAACAAAAAGATTTAGAAGATCCCAAGGGCAAGAAGACAATTGCCTTTAGAGCTAAATCAGAAGCTAATAACTCCCAGAGTGAAGCATCAACAAGTGGAGACGATGATAAGAACATGGCAATGATCACACGAAGATTAAAGTCCATGTTGAAGAAGAAGTGATTTGGGAGTATTTCTAGAAATGATCCAAGAAGAATAAACAAATACAAAGAGTCTACCAAGTGCTACAATTATGGAAAGACTAGGCATATGAAGTTTGATTGCCCTGAACCTGACAAGAAGTAAAGTGATCAACAAAAGAAAAGGTACAACTTTTACTTTGACAAGAAGAACAACAATAACAATAACAGAACCAACAGAAAATTTGAGAAGAAAAAAAAGGCTCTAGCAGCATGGGAAATGCTAGAGAACATGATGAATGAAAGTAAAAGTGAAAAGGATGAAGAACATGAAGCACAAATTAGTCAGCACTCACTAAAAGGACATGGCCACAATGAATTCCACACAAGAATTAGCTTCATGGTTGTACATGAAATAGAGGTAATTTCTAACACTGAAACTCCAAATTATGAGGAGATGTTAGATGAACTATATTCAAACTACATGATTATGAAATACATATACAAGGAGACTAAAAAGGAGCTTCAAAAAATTACCATTGAATTTTCCAAATTAAAGTTGAAAAACTCCAAGCTCAGGAGCAATCAAGAACCACCAGTTAACTTCAGCAAGTCAAGGCTGAAAATAATGCCCTAAAAAAGACTTTGCCTTCCACCTTATTGAGAAAGAAACTTAAGATCTGGATTCTAAAGGAAGTTGCATATATAGTAAAAACAACTCAGTCTCCATCAATTAGATTAGTGGCACCCAAGAAGAAATGGGTACTAAAGTTTTCTGCCTCTAACCAACCTGGACCCATTGTCAAATGGGTACTAAAAGTTAAAACCTAATCTTGTCTATTTTGGTGTGCTTAAGAGCCATAAGGAGCAGTATATGGTATATTGATAGTGGTTGCTTAAGGCACATGATAGGGAATAGGGAGTTATTAACGGAATTGAAAATAAAATCTGGTGTAATAGTGACCTTTGGGGACAATGGAAAAGTTATTATGGTTGGGATGGTAAGATCAGCCAACCACTATTTACCACAATTTCAAATGTATTTCTTGTTTGGAATGAACATAATAGTCTTAGTGTTAGTCAATTTTGTGACAAAGGCTATAAAGTTGTGTTTGAATATCAATTTTGTTCAATTCTAGATAAATCTCATTTAATTGTTGTACTTAGTAGAAGGCATGGAAATGTATATTTGGCTTAGCATTTTTATATTCAAGCTAAGTGTCCTGTTGCTAATGATAATGAATCCATGTTGTGGCATAAAAGACTAGGACATGCCAACAAGAAACTGATTGAAAGATTATCCAATAAGGATCTGTTGCTAGCTTATCCAAACTTAAATTTGACCAAGGAAGGTTGTGTGATGCGTGCTTGGAAGGAAAGCAAGTCAAGGAATCATTCAAATCTAACAAAGAAGTATACATAACAAAACCTCTTCAGTTGCTACATATGATCTAGTTAGACCAAAAAGAACTAAAAGCCTTGGAGGCAAACATTATACAAATGTCATAGTAGATGACTATAGTAGATTCACCTGGGTAATGTTTCTAGTATACAAAGATTAAGTATTTTCATTCTTTGAAATATTTACCAAGTGCATGCAAAATGAATAAAGCTCTTATATTATTACTATAAGGAGTGATCAAGGTGGAGAGTTTGAAAACCATAGGTTCACAAATTTTCGTGAAAGCAATGGAATCTTTCAAGCTTTTCCTACACCAAGAACACTGATGAGCCAAAATATAGATGGTTCACAATCAGTCCCTGGCGATGATGCCAAAAACTTGATGGTTGGCCAAAGACTT
>JAYJMB010011360.1:0-48461 GCA_036873735.1 Pouteria campechiana
GTGCAAAAGATGAAGTATTAGGTGCAAAAGATGAAGTATTAGGAGAATAAAATATGACATTTTGCATTCTCATCAGCTTCTAACATTATGAAAGATATACATGTCATTCTTTTACCAATTTCTAACATCCTTACCCTTATAATCTAGGACTTATCTTCTACTATGTATAATGCATAAACCTACTCTGATACCCCTCTGTAATGCCCTATTTTTCCAAGGCGTTACTAAGGCAGTAACAGGAGACTCTGTACCTTCCCAAACTTATATATGACATGCACAAACACCCATAGATGCCTAGAATCATAGTTACACTATAAAGGTAGAGTGTGGGAAAACATTCATACACCTACAAATGTAATGACATGCAAATTATTATGGTTCATGCAACTTATATTTATATTAATTACATCATTGACTTAACTCATGAATTACATTTTAATACATCAAAATGTAACAAAAAGTAGTGAGTTCTAAATATGAAGATTTATTCCTCTCTTGAGCTCCAACCCCTTGTTGGGCTCTGTCTTATGACTTGTCAGCTAAAAATATAATAAATAGAGTGAGTTTGGGTAGCTCAATAAGCAAATAACAATCAAATAATAATGAACAAAATAATCAATTAATGATACACCACAATGCAACAAAATAGACAAATGGAACTACTATCATATGCATAGTCTAATTATACCATATGAAATTATACCAAATCATATCCTCTCATACTAACTGATCACTAATAGGCATGTTTAATCAACCAATATATATATTACCTACCATTAATCAATGTCATGCTTGAGAAGCATCCAACAAGTGGACTCAGCCACATCAAAGTGGACCTAGCTACTACCAAAGTGGTCTCAACCGCTACTAAGTTGACATAACCACAACAAAGTGAACTCTACTTTCTTACTATATTTGTGTACTCTGGTTTATCCCTACAACTCAATTATGACTATTGCGGGAATCATAACCACGTGGTCCACATAGTCCATGTTTTCTCGCCTTCATTACAACCTAGAGTTGTGAATTTCCATTCACACTCATTAAGTAATTAGGGTAGTTAGACATGATAGGCCAGAACTAGCCTCTTTGTTGTAATAAGTGGCACAATCGAACATCGCCCTCTCATGAGCAGAATCATAATATCCAATAGAGACATCCCGATAGGCATACAAACCTAATACACATAACAATATTTTTGGTAGGAATCCAAATACTTCATTTTCCATATCCATTATCTAAACATGCATTCACTTCCCAATCAAATAATCATATTTATTTTCACCTTCACTCAATCTTCAGGACAAAATACATCTATCTTATTTACTAAATTCTTGTGTCATTCTAATGATTATCATAATACAATCCTCCTTATCTTATTTCCAATATTTTTCCATGATATTATAACAAAATACACCTTCTAAATAGCATAAAGCTCATAAATATACTCAATTTGACAAAATGAGCAAAATATAGAAAAATAACATTTTAGTATTCGGAGCCAACTACATGCTGCGACATCTAACATCTTATAATTCGAGTGCCGCAGCATCCCAATTTCTACTTGCAATTTTTACTGTTCACAGCGAAATTAGTGTCGTGGCATCCCTTTTTTTTGTCCATTTTGCCTATGATGTCACAACATCAATTTTTTGTGTCGCAACAATGAAATTGGATGACACAACATCTAAATTGGATGCTGCAGCATCATCCCGCTATCTCGCTTATGCAACTCAGTTTTCTGCACTATTTGCATACATTTATACTATTTCATTTGCTAAGTGCAAATAAGTTATTTAACTTTATTTCAATGCATATCTAATATACCTCAAATACCTTAAGCATGAAAATAATCTAATTCAACAACCCTTAGACCATTAGCATATAGAGCCCAAAGTACATCTATATATAGTTTAATCAAAACTTAGCTCAATTACTTAAAATAAAATAAATCCACTTACCTTATACTTAACCAATACCCCTTTCATGTGCTTAAAGCTTGTTATTTTCAAGATTGGCTTCATAGTTTGGAAGTCCTACATTCAAAACATATGTTCTATCATTATTCTATTGCAATAACTGTTCATAACACCCAATTACTACAAAATTCTTCTCTAGCTTATAACACAATCTTGTCTAGGGCTCATTCAATTACTCACTTAAATCTTGATTATGAGATGATTAAAAGTTCAACATTAAGAGTTAATTATACTTGACTCTCTTAATATCATTTCATCTAGTATGCATGATTCAACATCTAGTTTTCATAGCTGCAACCATACCCAATTTGGGATTTTCATCCCACTCCACATATAGACGAATTTCAATAGGATTTATACTGTAATTCACAAGCCAAACATTCATTTTATCACTCAAACCATATTTTCCCAAACCCTAGTTCCCTAACTATGGAAATTGCTTTGGAAACAAAAATCAAAAATTCCATCTAATAGAAACTACTAATTAATAACAAAAATTACTTACCACTCACTTTTCTCCAACTGGGATCCATAGAATCAAATTGCAGAATGAAAACCCAATTCTCTGTAACATTCCCTTGTATTAATCCACCAAAGACAAAGCTTTTTTAGTGCTGAATTGCTACAACACCTCTAATTCAGAAACTAGTGTTTTCTGAGCCTGGGGAGCAAAATGAAAAAAGCTGGAGGGTTTTAGTTGATGGAAGAAGAGGGTGACAGTGTAATTCAAGTTCCATCCCCATTGGCGCGTTGGAGATGTATGGGAAAGTATGCATCGGTAGCCCAAAATTTTTATTTTGTACCCCATTTTATCAGTGAATTCTCATCTCATGTACAAACCACTCAGGCTGTCTAACCAGTCTACCTGCTATAAAATTTTCAAGGCCTCAAATTTAAGCCATTAGAATGCTTCTTGTATTTGTATCATATATGCACTTCTAACTATATCAAATGGATATAAAGAGTGCATTCTTGAATAGTTTTATTAATAAGAGGTATATGTAGAACAACTCCCTGGGTTTGAAGACCCTCGTAGTCCAAATCATATTTTCAAACTCAAGAAAGCCCTCTATGGTCTGAAACAAGCTCCTAGAACTTGGTATGAGAGGCTAAGAAAATTTTTGATTGAAAAAGGTTTTTCAAGGGGTAAAGTTGATACCACTATCTTTATTAAGCATACAAAGAATGATATAATCATAATTCAAATTTATGTTGATGGTATAGTATTTAATGCAACTAACGAAAACCTTTATCAAGAATTTTCCAAGACAATACAAGGAGAATTTGAAATGAGCTTGATTGGTGAAGTCAACTTCTTCTTAGGACTACAAATCAAACAAGAGAAAGAAGGAATTTTCATTAACCAAGTCAATTATACAAAAGAATTTTTAAAGAAATTCAACATTGAAGATGGTAAAAGATATGGAACACCAATGAGTACTTCAATAAAGATGGACAAAGATGAAAGAAGTAAATCTATCTGTCATAAACTCTATAGGAGCATGATAGGATCATTACTGCATTTGACTGCCAGTAGACTAGATATAATGTTTAGGGTTTGCATGTGTGCTAGATTCCAGTCAGATCCCAAAGAGTCACACCTTATTGCTGTGAAAAGAATCTTTAGATACCTATTAGACACACCAAACCTCAGTTTGTGGTATCCAAAAGATTCTGACTTCAATTTGATTGGTTACTTGGATGCAAATTTTGCTAGATATAAAGTGGATAGAAAGAATACCTTAGGATCATGTCAGTTTCTAGGCAGCATGATCATATAATGGTTCTCTAAGAAACAAACATCTGTTGCATTATCAACTACTAAAGCAAAATATGTAGCACTAGACAGTTGCTGTGCACAGATCCTATGGATGAAAAGGCAACTCAGTGATTTCGGCCTTAACTTTGTTGATATACCTATAAGATGTGACAACACTAGTGTTATAAATATGACTAAGAATCCAGTTTTGCATTCTAGAACAAAATGTATAGAACTTAGACATCACTTTATTAGAGATCATCTTCAAAATCATAATATACGTTTAGAATTTGTGCCAACTGAAAATAAGCTAGTAGATATTTTTACTAAGCCTCTTCAAGAAGATAGATTTAATATGTTAAGAAGAGAACTAGGTGTTTTAGACCCATGTGCTTAACTTGCAATTTATAGAACATCTAAGTGATGTTTTAAATATACTCTTCATTATTTGTTCTATTAAGAAGGGTCAAAAACACAAATTAAAAAAATTTAAATTATGTCATATTGGAGCCTTCGAAACCCCTTTTGAACCCTCTAATAACCCACATTGAAACCTCTGATAGCCAATGTTACTTTCAAAGTAAAATATCAAAGTCTCCAAGGCCCAAATTCGATTTATCATCTGGTTTGTTGCCTTCGAAGAGATCACACATACCCTAGTGCATTTATTTTAAAGTCTCTAAAGACAAAATCCTTTAGTATTTTGGAGAAATCTAAACCCTAATTGGTGAGTCCAATAGCTAATGACTCATATTAAAACCCTCAACAACCTCCAAAAACCAAACCCCCCCCCCTCCCATTTTCCTTCAAGCATCCGATATCCCCTCTCCGAAGAAACTCCCTATCTTCTCACTCAATTCAAACAAATAGGCCTTCCATTACATCCTTTTCAACAGAAAATATAATCCTTGTCCATCATTTTTTCCATATTCAGTTAGAAATCCTCACTCTTTCAACACCCTACTTCACTCTATTGCAATGGCAAGGACAAAAAGAACTGAGTCAAGCAACAGAAGAAGGGAAAGAGAAGAATCTCCAAAAAATGAGCAATTCTAAGAGAGTAAGGCATGAGGATGATACTCTTGAAGTAATTTTTCTCAACAAAGAAATTGCTTACTATTGGTATCTTCAAAAATATGAAAACAAGAAAATCTTTAGAGGGAGAGTATTTAATTTTGAAGTTTTTGAAGAAAGAGAAATGAATTTAGGAGTATGCGACTAGTTTCGATTCCAAGGATGGACTAACTTTCTCAATTACAAGGAGATTTGTTATCTTATTAGTCAAATCCCTAATAAGTAATCTAAATTTTAGCACTCAAAAGTCATGAATAGGAGAAGTTGAGATAAACTTATCCACTGATAGCTTGAGAAGAGTTTTTAATCTTCTTGAACTTGAGGAAGAACAAGTAGAATGGCCATCAAGCTGAGCAAGACTATTCTCAGACTTAGCAGGAGTCGAGATAGATGAAAAAGAAAATTATTTACATACCAATCATCTAAGTCTAAATCTCAAGTAAGCATACACTATGGTAATAAAAAATGTGTATCCAAGGATAGGAGCCACACATTCCATTTCAGAGAAATATGCAAAAATTTTATGGGCTTTGAAAAATAAGAAGAAGGTGAATCTTGCACAAATTATAGTGGATCACCTATATTTTATGAAATCTACAGCAAGGTTTCCACTTCCCTATGGGATGATCTTCACAATGATTCTCAAAGAATTAGGAGTAAATCTATCTGGACAAAAAAGAAAAGAGTCTAAATACTCAGACATAATTGATGAAAGAACTTTGAAAAGAATGGGTTTCAAGCAAACATCACAAGACTGGATCAAAGAAAAACCTAGAAGAGTAGCACAACTAAAAGATCCATGTTAGAAGAAGAAGAAGTAGAAAACCTAAAAAGACAAGAGACATTAGAAACAAGAGAACTTCTCACAAATGAAGTTCAAACAAAAGTAGAAAGAAGATAAGAAATTTCAAGAGAAGATCTAAGAAATGTTAGAGAAAAAGAGTCAGAGAAAATTTTGAGAGAAGAAAATGAGCTTGCAGCAATAACAACAACCACCTCCTTCACACTCATTAGGTCTCCATTTCTAATGAGACCTTCCCATCAACCATCCACACCAAGCACTCCATTAATTCCCATTACTCAACCCACTCCACAAAACCTAGAAAAATAGACTTGGACACATTGAAAATCTTTTGTCATCTCTAGCCCTTCAACTTAAAAAATTTGATCATAAGTTAGAAAATTTCATGTCATCTCTCATCTTTAGAGCTGATAAGATTGATCAAAGACTTGACTCTCTAACTTCACTAGCAGAGTCACTTAGGGGTCAAGCTTATCACCTATACTCTCCATCTCCAACTCACTTCTCTCCAATAAAACTCACTCACCTACTCCTTCCCCCACACATTCCCCACACTCATCCCCTGCAATTCTATAAGTTATTCAAACTTTGGGTGAACCTACTGAAATTCTCTCTCTCTCTCTCTCTCTCTCCTCAAATACAATCTCCTTCTATCCTCCCTAACCTTCCATCGACTCAAATCTCTCCAAACTTGCTTGAGGATTACCTTTCTAATCCCTGTAGAGCTATCATTAAGAAGGGAAAGTATCCCACCCGACCACTTCCTAGGTTCTTTTTCCTTTCCACACCATCAATCTATCTGGACTGGTCTTATGAAGATCTCATTCTGTCAGGAGAAATTATTCCAACTTGAATTGAAGGGCTTCCTCCACATCTATGGAAGAGAGCTCCAACTCCTCCAAAACCAACTAATGATAATCCTGATGTTCTTCTTTATATCTCAAACCCTATCAGGATGACAAATTTTGAGTTTAGGAGCAGATCGGAAATAAATTATGCAATTGCTCAAATGCTCCTTTCTCAATTTCTCATCCTCTCTCCTCAGGAATTGCCTTTCTTAGAACTCACAAATTCTAACATTTTATATAGGATTAAACTCATTCTTGATCCTCCCTTGACTCCCAAAGGTCATAAAATTCAAATTCCTGATAAAGAGTCAATCCTAAAAAGATATTCTGAAAAACTTTGTCAATCTCTCCCTATGTCCAGACATCCCAAAAGTTCATTTCCACCTCCCTCAGGTATTCATCAGATCTTCTTTCTTGCTGAGAAGAAGCCTCCTTACTATCCTCCTTACCTGTGCGTATTCCCAACTATCCTCCTTACCTGTGCCAATTCCACTCGCTCATCCCAAAAGTAAAACCTTAAGAAAACCACCTGCTATCTCCAAACCAAAACCCTTACCCCAACCATCATCTTGTAAACCCTCATCCCAACCATCATCTTCTAAACCTAAGAGAAATCTAAGAATTCCACCTCCAAAAGAACACAAAAGGCTCCTCTTTCTCTCATCTCCATATACTATAAAGAATATTTTGCAAGGATGAATGCCAACACCAAAGCCATTTTAAAAGGCACTCCTATCTTCTTTCCCGAGTTGCTAGACCCAACTTTTTGAGATCTTATTGATTTCATTTTTATCACCGACAGTGGACCTCAAGCCTACACCCATGAACCCCCAAACTGCAATTCCAAAAGATTCATTTTTCATTCCACCTCTTCCACCAAAAAGACCGAAACATGCCATCTCTAAACAATCCCAGTTCCCTTCTAAACCACTCTGCTCACAACCTCTTAAACCTACTTACACCTTTCCCAAAACCTATCAGAGAAAATCCGAACAACCCAAGTGATTCTACTGCATCTATATTTTCATTTTTTTTGTACAGATCTCCCTGGTGACATTCTCTTTATCATGGTATGCCCCCTTGTAAACTATGCTTTAATGTAATTGTAATCTTTATGAGAGACATTTCTTTATATCTTTTATGTCTTTATGATATTCTTTTTGCATTCTGTCCATGGTGGCTTTATCAATGACACGTTCTTTTTTTTTATTCTGAAAAAAATGGGGAGAAAATGTAGTGAATGTAGTGCACCCATTCAAGGGGAGCTGCACTATATCAATAGAAATACACAATATATCAAACATGCATTTAGCCACTTTAAACCTCTTTATTAATTATTCTAATTGCATAGTTTTAAAAGGTATATTACTCAAAGTTTTATCATCATAAAAAAGATGGAGAACGTTGAGGATACTCTCATATCTAGCTTGATTTTGATTATGAACATTCTTAACCAATTATGTTTTGATGATGAGCAAAGACATGAGTGAAACATTAAGATACTAACAATTTACTCTCAATTGCTTGCAAAAGCATTTTCCAATTAAACCTTGAGAACAATCTTCATAATGATTAAATAAGTTATTTTGAACAACTTCAAGCATAAAGTAACTTTTCGGAGGCGGAAACAATGTAAATGCTCAAGACAACAGAGGATAGAAATCAAAAATATACTCAAAAGAATACTTAGTTGAATAAAACAAAAGTTTTAGAATTATCAAAAGAACTTTGAAGTCACAGTTCAATAAACTTTGGAGTTGGTCAAGCACTTTAGAAACAAAAGATAATCCCTTCAAAGTCATAAGCTCAATAACTTCAGAGTCGATAAGATTGACAAGCCCTTTAAAGTCGATAAGGCACTTTGGAGATAGATGACACGGACTTTAGAGTTAATAAAACAAGTTTTCAGAGAATATGACCCATCGGAGTTAGAAATTGTATAGCGTTGGAGTTGCATATTAAGTACTTCGGAGATAATAGTGATCTTTAGAGTCATCCTTCATATGGCAAAGCATTGTACAACTTCAGAATCACATAATAAGTACTTCGGAGACAAAGAAGAACTTCAGAGTTAGCTCTTAATGGATCTGACACGAGTTGCCATGTTCACACCACTTCGAAGGCACCAAAATTCAACTTTGGAGAATCTGAAGATGTGGCGATATGTCATATCCACAAAAGGCCTCCAAAATCCAATATCGGTGGATCCAATATTATAATGTCAGAAACTCTAAAATTACGCAAAAAGGCTCAATGGTCATAAATTTGAACGTTTTCTCACGTTTAATGAGCTTCATCTACCATAGCAATAGTAGTCAAAAGCATTAGTATAAAATGACTTAATTGAGAACAAAGAAATAACATGTCATGCCCTGCCTTCCAAGGCGTGACCTAGGTATATGCCTTCATTTTCACTACAACTTCCTTACTTTTAGGGTGGAGGTGCTCGGATCCCATTTTCCCACACTTATATTTTTTTGTTAAAATTTTGGCAAAGCCTGCACTAAACATATTAAAATCAAAACCTAATATACAATATTTATCAATTACATTTCTAATATCCACACTCAAAATTTCTAATCATGAATAAAACTAAAATTTCAATAATTATAAATCAAACCATAAATGCCTTAACTAGCCCAACTTGCTTACAGCCCAAAACCTGAGTCACCCATCATGGCAATAACCGGATCTAATTCATTTCAAATAATAATATCAATTTCTACTATTATAACATGCCATTCTCTTTTACATAACAGAATACATCTCAATTTAAGTTATTACAATTATGAATTAATACAAATTCCAAAATTCTATTAAATACAATAAAAATCACAAACTCTATTAATATCTTCCATAGCTTCCTTACTTGACCTATCCACCAAAATTTTAAATAAGAAAGCGTGAGTCTAGGTAACTCAGTAAGTAGGCAAAAATATCAAAAAATAATTAATCAAAAACATATAATCTATCTCGAACAAATAAAAGTTGACAATGCAATCATATCATGCCATCTCATACCAATATGAAAATACAATTCATAGATTGATTTCCATTCTCTCCATATACACATTTAAATTCACATAATATCAGTCACTAATGCACATAAGGGATTAATTACTATTACCTACTAATCAAGCATTCTCCTATTATATCAATTATCAATTTACACCATTTGTGTAATCTCAATGAGATGTTCTTGATCCCAGTTAATAAACATCCATACATAAGAATAATATCATCATGCACAAAGATCAATCGTTGTAGTCTAAGGGATACTTACTATCCCAAATTTTCATATAATTAAGAAACCACATAAATATCAATCTGTAATCCAATATGGGATATCCACTATCCCCAATTCAAAAGAAACATGCCCGGATACAAACAAATTGGATACTTCATATCTCGATCAAATAGAAAGAGGGAGCCTACTTACTTCATAAGTCTTTATATTCCATAATTCATCAAGTTCCACAACTTCTCATTTACCCAGTTTACCCTACATACAACATATACATCACGTAGTCAATTTCACTTTGTTTCTTATTGAAGCAATTCATTAAACATAAAGTATGCATCGCTTAACTCAAAATTACACATCAAATGTAATAACTAAATTTCACTTTGAATTACATACAGTAACTTTACAATTCATTTCACATTGAATCCATCTTATTATCAAGTTAAACAAACTTCTAATTCATTTAGATTGTTGCATAAACTCTTTATAAACCAAAACCTCTATTTATAGTTCTATTTACTATTGTCCAATTCATGAACAGAAACACCACTGGTTTCCTTATGTCCAAATCCTCCCAAAACCATCACAATTAATCAATTAATCATTTTTCTCATGAGTTTCCCATCAATTCCATCATTTTCCCCAATATTTCACTATTTACAAACCTCAGCTTAACATTAACATGATCTTTTTATGTCCAAATCACTTTAAAATCACTATAATTAAGCAATTAATTATGTTTCCCCATATCAGATAACCATAAACCATGAAATCTTTCCCCAATTTCACTGTTTATGAAAATTCCCAAAACCCTAGTTTACAAAAATTCAACTTTTGGATGGGGAAAAGTGACTTGCCATGGTAATTAGGCATGGCTTCTTCCCCTAGACAAGATTCCAAGCCCAAATCTCCAAAAACTCCCTTCAATGATAGAAAATTGGATGTTCTTCTACTTTCCATCATCTAAACAATTAAATTTTAGGAATGCGGGTATAAATGATTACAAACTTAAATCTCTTGTTTTTCTAACAAAATAAGTAAGGATTTAAGCTAAATGGGATTTAGGGCATGAGGGTTATGCGTGTGAAGAAGAATGGAACAGAAAAATGAAAAATAGAATAAGACGGAGCCTTGAAAAGTTATTTTTTTTTTGGTACTCCACTACACCACTCGACCAATGTTGAACATCAAAAACTTATGTCGTGGCATAAAATCACTATTTGTTTGAAAATTTTAGCTTGTTGAAGTGATGCTGCAACATCAAAATCCAGTGTCGCGGCATGATGTCTCAGTGCCACGACATGAAATTATGATGCCGCAGCATCTGAATGCCTTGAAAAATCATATTTTTGAAGTGATGCCATGACATCAAAATACAATGCCTCAACATCAAAATTCCAATGCTCCAACATCAAATTCTGATGCCACGGCGTCCACCTGCTGGATGCCTAACCTACAGCCAGACACCATTATAGTATTAGCATATCTTTTACATAAGACATCCCAGTGACATGATTTTTTGAGAAATTGGAAAGATAACTTTAAGAGATACAATTTTCATGTTAACTATGTTTTCCAAATAATCTCACATATATGTCAAAAATTTAAATAAAGTGACTCAATTCGATAATTTTGGTACTTTTTACCTATATTGAGCAGTTTTGGTGCATTGATCATAACTTTCTCATATGATATCGAAATCATGTGATTTTATATTTGTTAGAAAGATAATTTCATGATATACAGCTCTTGTTTTC
The DNA here is from genome assembly GCA_036873735.1 of Pouteria campechiana. Taxonomy (NCBI): domain Eukaryota; kingdom Viridiplantae; phylum Streptophyta; class Magnoliopsida; order Ericales; family Sapotaceae; genus Pouteria; species Pouteria campechiana. The sequence goes on from JAYJMB010011360.1 coordinate 11,464, forward strand.
TATATTTTCAAGTTGTAACATTAGCTATGTCAAAAATTAATCACAAATGATCCCTTTTTAAATTTAACATTTTCTTAACATACTCTTGTGCTACTTTGATTTTTCTCCATTTTTCCTTTATTTTTCTCATATATTTAATCTCTCCCTAATCATAACATATGAACATAAAAATATTACATTAAAATTCATAATAATATCCTCAAATAACTAGATCAAATCACATTTTAATCAGCCCATTCACATGTATATACAACTTCGACCACAATAGTTCCACACTTATACGTAAACAAGAACTTAATACTTTTCAAAATTCCCAATAGTTCACATTCATCATAACCATATCAATATTTCACAACACTTCCCATATTTCAATGCCTTGGGCATTACAAACTACCCCCCTTACAAAAGTTTCTACCTCAAAAATTTAACCATCATTTAATTCACGTCATTGTTCTCAGATTTGCAAATAAATTCACATGTTGCAAATTCATATCTAAAGGATACCCCATGCAAGCTGCAACTTTCCAATCACATGACTTAATCATATAATGAGTTGCATTAATTAGTAATGACATAAGATACTCTAATATCAATACAATCAATTCAATGTAAATTCTTCTACTGTAATCTTTGCATGTACTAACCTTACTCATGCACTACATCAATTTCATTTAGAAACATACTTTCACAATCAATCCAAAATATGGAAATCATATTTCAATTTCATATCACGCAATCATAAATAAATCCATAACAAATATAAACATAGTTTTATGCCTAATGATGTACAGGTTCTGTCAACCTAGGCTCATATGCTCAAGAAAATCAACAATTTATTATCTTGCCCTATCATTGGGCATCTATAGTTATGCACATTTAATTTCATTTCATACTATCATACAAATCCAACCCAATCTAATACTCAAGGATTTTCATTTCTAAAGTACTATCATGATACTAATATAAACATTAACTAAAATTTCTAATACTATGTATCTATATCCATATGTTCATTCTTAGTCATTCATTGCTTGCTGTCAACCAATACCATACTTAGGAGGCCATGACCCAAGTGGACTTAGGCACAAATCAAGTGGTCTCAACCACTAATCAATTGGACAAAGCCATAAATCAAATGGCCTTAGCCTTCAACAAAGTGGACACAGCCACTAACCAAATGGATTCAACTTCCTTACAACTTCGGTGTGTTCCAGTCCATCCCTACAATTTGGCTACGAATGTTGCAGAATTCATGATCACATGATATTCTAGCATAATTACAACCTAGACATCACAAGTTCTCTGTCCACCCAATGAAATAAGCAAAGGAGTCCACAATAGGCTGATCAGGCCTCTTCGCCATCACTGGCGGCATCATCAAATAATGCCCTATCATGGGCAGCATCCCAAATATCCAAAGTAGTCATATCAACAGGTATCCAAACCCAAATATATAACAATCAAATTCTAGCAGGCATCCAAACTCCAAATACATAGTAATTCAGTTCCAAGAGGTGTCCAAATACCAGCATGAGCCTCAGTCATGTATCAAAGCCTTAATCGAATAAACAAATATCCAAAACTTAATCAAATAACTAAATGGTCAACCTCATCCCAATGGCCAAACATCAAAACTTACCAAATAACCAATTGGCCAAATCCTATTCAAATAACCAAACCTAGTCTCCATAATATGCCCCTATCAAAATTAAACGTAAATTAGTTTTCAAAACAGAAATCCAATTTCAATTCTATAACAATGGTATTCTAACCAATATCCAAATACAAGCAAACAATTGGATCTTAATCCATGAAACATTCCTAATTTTAGTATGCATCCAATTTTCAATTAAATATCCTGGGGAATATACAAATTTATTAATCACAATTTATATCATTTCATCATACAATACAATATCATCCTAACACTTCAATTCCACAAATAACCAGATAAATAGCTTTCCAAATGAATATATAAAATACAAAATTTTATCCTTCTAATTCATAACATCAATAGATCACTTACTATAGCCCACATATAGTCAAACAAATGGGATAATCACTATCCCTATCCACTAATTCATTCAATCTAATTATTCATAAGCAAAGTTATTCAATGATACATACATTGACATATCATCATTTATAATAGCCATCTATATCCATAAAACACATGAAGCCTCACTCAAAATTCCTTACATCCAATCAAAGCAATTGAATAGCCAACAAAATTCACACAATCATTTTTATCAAAGGAACCCAATGACTCCATCACAATTCAATTAAACAAATCAAACTGAATTCAGTTTCCCGCACTTATTAATGAAATTATAAGTTTCATGAAATTATTCATGAAATTATTCATGAAGTTATAATAATAGCCAATGTTGGCTATTATTCATGAAACTTCTGATTCATTTACATTGTTGCATAAACTCTTTATAAACCAAAACCTCTATTTATAGTTCTATTTACTATTGTCCAATTCATGGATAGAAACATCACTAGTTTCCTTATGTCCAAATCCTCCTAAAACCATCACAATCAATCAATTAATCATTTTTCTCATGAGGTTCACATCAATTCCATCATTTTCCCTAATATTTCACTATTTACAAACCTTAGCTTAGCATTAACATGATCTTATTATGTCCAAATCACTTTAAAATTACTATAATTAAGTAATTAATCATGTTTCCCCATAGCAGGTAACCATAAACCATGAAATCTTCCCCCAATTCCACTATTTGTGAAAATTCCCAAAACCTTAGTTTACAAAAATCCAACTTTTGGATGGGGAAAAGTGACTTACCATGGTAATTAGGCATGGCTTCTTCCCCTAGACAAGATTCCAAGCCCAAATCTCCAAAAAGCTCCCTTTAATGGCTGAAAATTGGATGTTCTTCTACTTTCCATTGTCCAAACGGTTAAATTTTGGGAGTTTGAGTAAAAATGATGGGTTACAAACTTAAATCCCTTGTTTTTCTAACAAAATAAGCTAGAATTTAAGCTAAATGGGGTTTAGGGCATGAGGGTTATGTGTGGGAAGAAGAACAGATCAAAAAAATGAAAAAACAGAATGGGACGGAGCCTTAAAAAGTTGAATTTTTCTGATGGTCCGCTGTACCACTGGACCGATGCCGCGGCATTAACTCAGTATCTACTTGAAAATTTTAGCTTTTTGAAGTGATGTTGCGGCATCAAAATCTAGTGCCACGGCATCCTGTCTCAGTGCCATGGTAGGCGTGACAGAGGTTATTTGACTTCATTTTCACTACAACTTCCTCACTTTTAGGGTGTGGGTACTCGATCCCATTTTCCCACACCCATATTTTTTTGTTAAAATTTCTGGCTGAGTCTGTATTGAAAATATTAAAATCAAAACCTAATATACAATAATTATAAATTACATTTCTAATATCCACACTCTTAATTTCTAATCAAGAATAAAGCAAAAATTTCAATAATTATAAATCAAACCATAAATGACTCGACTAGCCCAACTTATCCATAGCCCAACACCTGAGTTAACCCATAATGGCAACAACCGAACCTAATTCATTTCAAATCATAATATCATTTTTATAATGCCCTACACCCCCACCCAAGGCTTTTTCACCACGCCACCACATGGTTGATGCAGGACGCTATCATTTCCCTTCTCTAAAAGAAAGTTTTCCCATAATCCCACTATTCCCTCTTTCAGTAGAGTCTACCCTAAATTATGTGCATATAAACATGTACATGCATTTATGAATCATATGAAATTAAATATAACATTAATAAAACCTTAAAATACCTCCAATACTCACCCAACTTACCCATAACCCAGAATTTGCACAACCCCATGATGGCAATACACAACTAAAATAATTTACATCCATTCACTAGTACATAATGACATGCTAGTCATTTTACAACATCATACATAGCCAAAATGCATCTTTGTTTATTTTTATACAGTTTTAGATGAATACATATGCAACACAGAAAATATAAATCTACAAGTGATACAAATAAGATAAAATCATTATCTTCAAGCTCCCTTGCTTGCTCTGTTAGCTAAAAACATATAATAAATAGACATGAGTCTAAGAAAACTCAATAAGTAAGCATAATACAAGATAATAATTAAAATAACAACATGATCACAATCATATGATCTACCATATCATAATCCATGCAAGCATTCCATATTAAAACAGTGTCATTCTAGCAAAACACACAATACATCTCAAATAGTGTCATTCTGTCACCATACACATTAATATCATATTCTAACCCATATATAAATTGTGACTTCCAAGCACTTCACTTCTAAGTCACTCTATGCATATCATATCTATTCCATTCAAGCACGACACTTCCATCATTCAGGCACCACATATCCATTATATCATTACTTCAGACCCCTCATGTATACACCATCGTATCTGTGCCATTCAAGCACTAGATATCTATTAATGCCTTATAGACATCCATATACACCATCTTTTACAAAAACACTACCAGGGAATGCTTACCATTCCACTAATACATGCATCCTTGCATAACTAGGATATTCTCAATCCTTGATAAGTTTACATAATAATAACAAGATTTTGAGACATAACTAATCATAACAATTTTTAACTAATATAATCATCATTCATGGGATTTCCACAATCCCCACTCATAAACATATGCTCATAAATAATTGAATATAATCAATGAGATAGTCACTATACCCTTTTAATAATCTATATGAAAGATAGCCTACTTACCTTGAGCAAGTCACTATCCATTCCTCCAGCTTCATGTCTTTTCATCCTTTTTAGATTATCTTGTACAAAGCCACCATCCCCTCCTTTATAAGACAATTTCACTCAAGCATATCTAGTAATCAATTACAACAACTATGAACTGTGATTGTAGGGACTATAATTGGTCTCTTAAGATGTTTACATGACTTTCAAGTGCTTAACTGCACTTTAACATTGTCATAAGTATTTGTCCTCCTTTAACTGTTCTTTAATCACATCCATACACTTTAATATCCTAGAATGTCATCTTGTTCATAGCAAATCACAACTATAATTATTTACTCATTATATATTATTTCTCATTAACACATTTCATCGAACAGCTAATAAGCATAAATTGTTTATAATCCCTTAACAACATTAGGGGATTTTCATTCCCAATCATATATAATGAACTATAGCCTCATTAATCTTACATTTATCTTAATAACATGCTCATCATGCTTATAACTCAATTAAACCCAACATATTTATGTTTTTATGTAAAACCCCCATGTTTACTATTCATAATTAACTATTCACATCAAGAATTCATGCATAGTCATATTTAATCCATCAAATTATGCACCAAACATTGGAATCCAGTTATTAATCACATTCCCTTATCAATTTCATCATTCAATACCAATTTTGCCCCTAAGTTTACTATTCACAGATAGGGTTAATGCATAATTGTGATTTTTCAATTCTAAATCATTTCAAAATCATCATAAAACATGCTTTACTCATTCCCCCATGCTTATTACACAAATTCATGAAATTTCCTAAATTTCACTATTCATCTTCACCAAAATCACTATTTAGGAAACCCTAATCATACAAAATCATGAATGTTTAAGTACCAAATCGTGCCAAACATGTTACAAACCATTACACTTAACTTATTAATCATTTTTCCCATCCAATCTATGCTAATTCATGAAATCTCATAAATTCTCAAAAACCCAAGTTTAGCAAAATATAAATCGAATTGGGAAAAATTACCTTACCTTTGATTTTAGACATGTCATCCTCTTTCTCATGAAGATCCAACCTCTTTCTCATGAAGATCCAACCTCCACACGCCCAAATCCTCACTCCACCATGGCCAAATGAAATTTTCCTTTCGTTCTCGGTCCAAAATGATGAAAAATGTGTGAAAAGGCTAAGATTCTTACTCTTCTACATGATCTCAATGATTTTCTAACCTAAATCACCGTTAAGGGGATGGGTTTTCATAGCTAGGGTGTGGAAACCAGAGGAGGAAGAAGAAAACCAAAAAAGAATTAAAAAGAAATGGGCCAAATGGCCCTTAAAAACCATTCAGCCAGCATTGGTGCTGCAGCCCCAAAAATTTTTGCCCAAATTGCCTTTTTAATGTTTAGCGTCACGGCCCTAAATTCTGCTGCCCAACCAATCCCATTGTCTCGACTATATCTTCCTTATATGATATCTAAATAATGCAATTTTTAAAGTATTGGAAAGATAACTTCAAGATCTACAACTTTGATGTTAACCATGTTTTCTAAATAACCTTACATTTATGTCAAAAATCTAAATAAAGTAACCCAATTTGGTAATCTTGATACATTTTACCCATATCAAGCCGTTTGGGTATATTGACCATAACTTTCTTATACGATATCAAAATTATATGATTTGTGATGCATTGGAAATATAATTTTAAGATCTATTACTTTTATGTCAAACACTTTTCTAAATTAGTCCATTATCCATGTCAACAATTGATCACAAATGACCCCTTTTTATGTATCATAAAAATGCACAAAAATGGCCATCATAAAGCATAACTTTTATTCCAACTTTCCCAATCCTTCCTTCTACACACTAGAGCAAATGTTTTCCTTTGGATTTATTAATGTATTCATATACATTCTATCCCCAAATGATAATTTATGAAAAAATTTTAAATTTTTCCTCAATTTTTTTATTAACAACAAATTTAATGTATTACATAGTCTAGTGCCAATTTATCAAAATTAACACCCTAAGTGTTACAGGCCTCCCTCCTTACAAAAGGTTTCATCCTCAAAACTTTAAGTATTGAGTAATTTTCATTATTGTCTCAAATTAACAATCTAATCATAACTTGCAAATTTATATCCATATGATATATCACTCAAATTGTAGCTTCCTAATCATATAACCTGATTATTTATCAATTGTTTTTCCTATGAATGGTAACATGTACACAATACCCTATTCAAGGGATGTAAAGTAAAAATATAATCAAACTAACATTGGCATTGTTATTAAATATCACTTTAACCCATATGAAAATTTCAATTCTCAAGGTTACAAAAATAGTTAAATTGTCATAATAGGCCAAGTTCAACGTAACATTCACTTTTTCATTAATCTTATCAAATATTGCAATGTTTCAGAATATAATCACTCCTCATAATCACAATTTAATCTCAATAAGGTCTAAGCATCTTAGTAATTTAGTTTATGACCAACAATCAAATTCATATAACATCATCCTTTTATAAACCTTATAGTATTCATAAGTCCAAAATTTGCTTTATTCCCCAATGCTATAACTTTACATAAACATGCTATTCAATATCAACTAAATCATATACCCAAAATCAATTAGAAGATATATTTTGATAGACCATTTTCTTAATATATCCTTCAACATTATGATGGTATTGATTGGGCATCATTCAAACTACTATAACAAAACTTTCAATGATTTCAAAGTATAAAAATTCTATAACATATCATTCAATAACTACAATTAATCTCCTCAAATCTTAGAAAGTACCATGATACAAATACTAAGCATATTCACAATTTAATCTCAACATTTCCATTATAATACCCTCATCATAGCATATTTAACACTTCATTAAACTCCATTTTGTCCATTGGGCAAGCAAGATTATTCTACAATATGTGGTCATACCACTATGTATAATAATCAATCCCATCCATAACAACTACTAAATAACACTAACAATTCACAACCTATACAGCACACAGTTTGACACCAAGGTTCAGATCATATCATTCCATATAGAGTTTGTTCATTTTGGCTAGGAGTCTATTAAGATACTGGTCATATCCAATTGACTCTATTTCTATATCTTAATATATATCAATATCTGTACGTTCACTCTCATCAATTGTTCATTCATTTTGGCTACGAGTCTATTAAGATACTAGTCATATCTAATTGACTCTATTTCTCCATCTTAATATATATCAATATTTGTGTGTTCATTCTCATCAATTGTATCTTGCCTACTACCAATCAATACCATGCTCAGGAGGCTACAAACCAAGTGAGCTCAACCACGAACCAATTGAACACAACCACAAATCAAATGGACTCAACCCCCTTACAACTTCAATGTATTACGATCCATCCATGCAATTCGGCTACAAATGTTACGAAATCCATTATCACATGGTATTCTGCCATCAATGCAATCCAGATTTTACAAGTTCCCCATTCACACCTACTAGATAAGAAAAGGAGTCCCACAAAATAGGCTAATCAAGCCTCTTTACCATTATAGGCAGAATAATCAAATTCTAGAAGGTATTCAAACTTCAAATATCTATCAATTTAATCCAAGAGGCATCCAAATTCACACACATACTCAGTGATGCATCTAAGCCTCAATCAAATAGCCAAATATTCAAACCTAAACCAAATAACCATATATCAAATAAACAAATATCCAAACATCCCACCTCAATCCAGCTAAATTTCCAAACTTACTAAATAACCAATTAATCAAATCTTATTTAGATAGCTACTCAAACCAAATCAAGTCTCCACTAGCATCCGACAAACCAAATGCCTCATAAGGCATAACATACAATTTCCCATTACTTCACATAATGTTTTAACAAATAGTTCAATTATTTAACCCATAGTCCATATCAAAATTAGATGTCACTTAGTCTTCCAAAATAGGTACTCAAACTCCATTCCTAATAAGGGTATTCTAACCGATGTCTAAATTCAAGCATGCATTTGGACTATAGTCCATTACCTCCTCAATCCAAGCATGCCTTAAACAATTTATTCAATTCAAATTCATACTAAATGGAAGTATTAAATTAAAATACTTACATCTAATCTATCAGATATTCATCTCACTTTATATTCTGTCAACCAAAAGAACTAAATTCACATACATAAGTTTATAATCACCTTATTATTCAACTACAACCAAATGTCATTTGATCAAATGCTAACTCATAAAAGGGCTCTCAAAAAAGTTATTCAATCATGCATAAGTATATCATCTATCAAGTTATCAAATAGTCAACAAAGCTTAACTATTTTAATCAAAGGAATTCTATGATTCCTGTACAAATCAATTAAACAAACAAAAGTGGATTCAGTTTTCAACCCTTATTCACAAAACTTCATAGTTTCATCATTTCAAATTCAAACACCCTGTGAAATAATAACAATTCAATTATTTAAATAAGATGCATATCAACATCACCAAATATTAAAACCAAATGTATATAAGCATCACCACACTTCACTGTGTACTTTGATACTCAAATCAATCAAGATATACATTATACTAGTCCATCTAATCCTTCTATATCTTACAGATAAGTATCCGCATTATACATTGTACACTTAAAATGTCCACAAAAGCAAGTCAACATAATTCAATACAGCTTTTGGTCATGAAAGCTAATAATCTTGTCATCATAATATCTTAATGCTCTTGTGCATTTTCCATCATTGGAACAATTACATGCTCACAATTCCTTAAATTATCTTATCATTGGTTAGTCTTATTTATCCAGCTGATATATACATATTAAACAAGCAAGCATCACCAACTCTTCAAATTCTTAACCTTAACATATCATTCATATTGATCATTTAGACTAGTCTTTACTTTAACCTTTTCAAATTTCCACTACCTTTGCCTATCATAGGGTCTTCTTCTTTGTTCCTTTATGGCACACAATCACCTGCAATAAATAATATGCATACACATCATGCATATTCATGACACAGATATTTTAACATAATTCATATACCATTTCACATCCTTGCACTCAAGGTACAATTATCCAAGCCCATTATTCATCTTCTTCCCATAAATTGAATTCATGCTCATATATAGCCTCTTTATATTTGGATGTATCTATCCCAACTCATACTATCCCTTCCACTGGGATATATCTGCCCATATAACTAGCAAAAATTTACTATAATCTACCTTACTATTAAGGCACATCATTCTCATATTATAACTATAATCAACCTCATTACATCTCACCTTATTACTAAGGTGTCTACAACCGTATATCAATATCATTTTCCAATTATAATTTACTAACTCTAAATTATTTATTCCTCATTCATTTATCATATTCCCTCTTTATTTTTATATCCACGCATCTCAATTCCAGGTCATCTAGGCCTCTACCCTACATGGGTGTCACCTCATATCTAGGCTATCCAAGCATCACAGCCAAGCCCTAGGCCATTCGGGCCTCTATATCATCTCCGGCAATGTAGGCCATGCCGTTAAGGCATATTTGATTTGGCCATTTGGGCCACTACGCCATTCAGGCATATCAAATTTGTCCATTCAGGCCATATCACAGTTCGGGCGTCTCATATTAGGCCACACAGGCCACCTTTTTTTCATTTTCGATGTATGATTAGTTATCCTTGTAACCCTAGCTACAAAGGTGTTGGATTCATGGTAGCATCATTGATACTGCCTATGATATCCTACCATCATTGCAACTCAAAGATTTCAGGTTGGCCATCACCATCTATTCAGGAACTTAGGTGTATTGTTACTTTAGACACAATCATGATGGTTTTTCTGAGCTAACAACTAACTCATTAGTTATAAAATGATACTTTTCATGAGTTGACCATCAACTCATTGGATTATAAATCGGTGATTTTCATGAGTTGACCACCAACTCCTGATGGTTTTCATGAGCTTACCATCAACTCATTGTAAACTGGTGATTTTCACGGGCTTACCACCAACTCATTAGTAGACATTACTAGACCAAGCTCAAACACATCTATATTAGTATACCACTGTTAATCAACATCATATTCATACTATTAAAGCATGCTTATATTAATTTCAAATTATCATTAGCAACCATAATCAATTCAATCTATATGGCATTTCCCATAATTCATTAACACTCTATCATCAGTCCAATATATGAGCAACTCAAATCATGATAATACTATGCAATCCATGCATTTAAATCATACATGCTCTTATCATACCATCTCTTATTACATCTCATGCATCAATATACAAGATTATACATATCAAAATCATCATTTTCAAAATCAATGTTGCATACATTATGGATCATGCTAGCATTAACACATCAATTCATAATAGCATGCTCATACCCATAGCATTTGGAATTTTCATGACAATGCAGTATGATTGATACCCCAATGAATACATCCACATCATTCACACATGAATATTCATGATAAAACATATCCTTTCAACATAGCATAGCAATTCAACTTTACTAAGACACATGTGTCATTAGCCTACTGACGACTCGGACTCACTATATCATTAAATTCAGCTTTTAAAACCCTTGAAATAAAATTTTTTCTTGTTCTCCCGAGTTTACCAACTTGTACTATTATGTCATTTTCTATTCATTTCAATAGTCATTGCCATCATGCTTCTGGGCTTATTACTCAACTTGAACTTATCACACAGATAAGCTACTGGGCTCTGATACCATCTATAACACCCAGCACCCCCACCCTAGGCATTTTTACTATGTCATCACGTAGCCAATGTGGGACACTACTATTTTCCTTCTCTTTAAGGGAACTTTTCCCATAATCCCATTATTTTTCTATTTCTAAGGGAAATTTTGCCAAAATTTTGTCAGAGTCTACCCTAAATTATGTACATATAAACTTGTACATGCATTTATGAATCATATGAAATTTACATATAACAATAATAAAACCTTAACATACCCCTAGTACTCACCCAACTTACCCACAGCCTAGAATTTACATAGCCTCATGATGGTAATACACAACTAAAATAATTTACATCCATTCACAAGTACATAATGACATGTCAATCATTTTACAACATTATACATACCCAGAATAAATAAAAATACAACACAAAAACTATAAATCTATAAGTGACACAAACATTATAAAATCATCATGTTCAAGCTCCCTTGCTTGACTTGTCAGCTAAAAACATATTATAAATAGGCATTAGTCCAAGAAAACTCAATAAGTAGGCATAATAGAAGATAATAATTAAAATAATAGCATAATCATAATCATATGATCTACCATATCATAATCCATGCAGGCATTCCATATTAAAATAGTGTCATTGTGCCACAACAACAATACATCTCAAATAGTGCCATTCAGTGCCACAACACACAATACATCTCAAATAGTGCCATTCAGGCACAATACACATTAATATTATATTCTAACCCATATATCAATTGTGCCTTCGAAGTATTCACTTCTAAGTCACTCTATGCATATTATATCTATGCCATTCAGGCACCATATATTTGTTTTATCATTACTTCAGACCCCTCATGTCTACACCATCGTATCTGTGCTATTCGGGCACCATATATCTATTAATGCCTGATAAGTGAATAATATTCACTCATATTATGCAATTTTAAACTAATTTTTAACATATTTTTGAGATGTTCTTAAGTTAAAAGATTGTGTTTAATGTTTATATAGGGTTGCAAGCAAAGTAGATGATAAATAGAGCAATGAAGATGGGATGGAGCATGAAGAATGAAGGCAAGAAGATAAAATCCCATGCAGACAACTCCTTGCCGTGGCATAGGCAAGCACAGGCAATGTCGCTAAACAATGTCATGGCACTATGTTGTGGCACCATGTCATGGCATTGGAAACAAAAGATGAAGATAGTAGGTACAATTCCACAGTACCATGCCATGGCACAGCAAATGCAACAGGAAGATAGTAGGCGTAATGCCGTGACATCATGTCTGGAAAGGATTTGAAGACAGACTATTCTATGTCGTGGCACAATGCCACGACACAGACTCAAAGTAGCGTGCTGCAACATAGTATCGCAACATAGTGATGAATTTTGGGAGTCAGATGATCTTGTGCCATGACACTATGCTGCGGCACTGTAGCTAGAGACATAGATCCGAATTTTCTGAAAGTGTTGGAAACAACTCCGGATCTTCTGGGATTTCTTGGAAAAGATGCAAAAAGACTACTATTGAAGGAAGTAGTATAAAAGGCTTAAAGAGGTCACCATAAAGGAATCTTAGACATCTTGGGGATATCTTGGAGGTTAGATTGGAGCTTGGGAAGAGAAGAGAAAAAGGATTTCCTAGAGAGATGTGCTTCACGCCTATTTTTAGCAAGGGAAACCAAAGGAGAAGAGTTTGCTTTTATTTTCATTCTCGAATCTTTCAGTATTTGGTTCTCATTCTTTCAATTATACTTGGATTAAATTTTATATTTAGATTTTAGACAAGGTTGAATGATAATGCTATATCTTTTGATTTGAATATGAGTGGCTAAATCTCTCTGTCTATAGGGAAGATGGATCTTGTATTGAAGTCTTAGTTTAATCAATGATTTATGTCATTGTATGTTTTAGAGATTTATTTGTGATGTTGTGTGATTAACGCCTTCGATTTAGTGACTCTTTGTCGAATGATAATGTATTTAGGATTCGACACTCGGAAGAGGTGATTGTGAATGAGATTTAAACATCATGATATGTAATGTTGGATGTCTTGGGAAAGTCTCTAGGTTATGTAAGATTAGTTAAAAGGAGTCACATATCTTAATGCATTATTAATATTTTAATTTTTATAGGAATTTTGAAGTTGGAATATTAATAATAGATATTTAGCTTGTCACTCAGGAGAGGAGGTTAAATGCATTTGGATTCTTAGTCTATAAATCGATGAGACTACTCAAGGCATATTAAGTTGATGAACCCATGATCAAAACACAAGTGAATTCGATACTCTAGAACTTCTTTAACTTGATTCCTTTCCAACAAAAGCCTACCCTTCTTTTTAGTTCTTAGTTAAATTCATATTATTTAATTTTTCTAATAAAATTAGGATTATGCATTACGATAGCTAGCAACTAATTCAAATCACCAGTCCCTGCGGAGATGATACCTACTCACCATTTTATTACAAAGACCATATTATCTTTTACAAAACCACTAATAAGGAATGCTTACCATTCCACTAATACATGTATCCTCACATAACTAGGATATTCTCAATCCTTGATAAGTTTACGTAATAACAACAAGATTTTGAGACACAACTAATCACAATAATTTACAACTAATATAATCATTCATGGGATTTCCACATCTCCACTCACAAACATATGCTCATAAATAATTGAATATAATCAATGAGATACTCACTATCCCCTTTTAATAATCTATACAATAGATAGCCTACTTACCTTGAGCGAGTTGCTATCCACTCCTCAAACTCCATATCTTTTCATCCTTCTCAAATTATCTTGTATAGAGCCACAATCCCCTCCTTTATAAAACAATTTCACTCAAGCATATCTAGTAATCAATTACAACTTCTATGAACTATACTTATAGGGACTGTGATTAGTCTCTTAAGATGTTTGCATGACTTTCAAGTGCTTAACTACACTTTAACATTATCATAAGCATCTATCCTCCTTTAACACTTCTTTAATCATATTCATACACTTTATTACCCTATAATGTCATCTTGTTCATAGCAAATTGTAGTTATAATTAATTTACTCATTATATATCATTTCTCATTAACACATTTGATTGAATAGCCTATAAGCATCAATTGTTTACGATTACATAAAAAATTAGGGGATTTTCATTCCCAATCATATATAGTGAACCATAGCATCATTAATCTTATATTTACCTTAATAACATGCTTATCATGCTTATAACTCAATTAAACCCAACATAATTATTTTTTATGTAAAAGCCCATGTTTACTATTCATAATTAAGTGTTCACATCAAGAATTCATGCATAATCATATTTAATCCATTCAAATCATGCCACAAACATTGGAATCTAGTTATTAATCACATTTCCTAATTAATTTCATCATTCAATACCAATTTTTCCCCTAGGGTTACTATTCACGGATAGGGTTAATGCATAATTGTGTATTCCAAGTCTAAATCATGCCAAAATCATCATAAACATGCTTTACTCCTTTCCCCTATGCTTATTACACATATTCATGAAATTCCCTAAATTTCACTATTCATCTTCCCCAAAATCACTATTAATGAAACCCTAATCATACAAAATCATGAATTTTTATGTCCCAAATCATGCCAAACACGTTACAAACCACTATACTTAACTTATTAATCATTCTCCCCATTCAATCTATGCCTAATTCATGAAATATCATAAATTCTCAAAAACCCTAGTTTAGCAAAATGTAAATCGAATTGGGAAAAATTACCTTACCTTTGATTTCGGACATGTCATCCTCTTTCTCATGAAGATCCGACCTCCATATGCCCAAATCCTCACTCCACCATGGTCAAACAAAATTTTCCTTTCTTTCTCAATCCAAAATGACAAAAATAGGTGAAAAGGCTAAGATTCTTACACTTATACAAAATCTCAATGATTTCCTAGCCTAGATCACCAAGAAATCAAGGTTAAGGGGATGAGTTTTAATGGCTAGGGTGTGGGAACCAGAGGAAGAAGATAACAAAAAATAAAAATAAAAAGACATGGGTCAAATGGCCCTTAAAAACCATTAAGCTGATGTTGGCACCATGACCTCAAATCTGGGGCTGTAACCCCAAAAGGTTTTGCCTAAATTGTCTTTTTAATGTTTGGCGCCATGGCCTCAAATTTGGAGTCACAACCCCAAATTCTACTCCCCAACCAATACCACTATTTCAACTATATATTTCTCATATGATATCTAAATAATGCAATTCTTGAGGAATTAGAAAGATAACTTCAATATCTATAACTTTCCTATTAACTATGTTTTCTAAATAAGCTTCATATATATCAAAAATCTAAATAAATTAACCCAATTCGATAATCTCAATACTTTTTACCCATATGGATTAGTTTTGGTATGTTGATTATAAATTTTTCAAATGATATTAGAATTACATGATTTGTGATGAATTTGAAAGATAATTTTAATATCTATTACTTTTATGTTGAACACTTTTCCAACTTAGTCCATTATCCATCTCAACAATTGATCACAAATGACCCTTTTTATTCATCAAAAAAATGCACAAAAATGGCCCTCATAAAACATACCTTTTCTTCCAAATTTTCCAATCCTTCCTTATATACACTAGACCAAACTTTTTCCTTTCAATTTATTAATGTACTCATATGATTTCTAACCCCAAATGTTAATTTATGAAAAATTTTCAATTTTTTCTCAATTTTTTTATTAATAACAAATTTAATGTATTACATAGTCTAGTGCCAGTTTATCAAAATTAACACCCCAGGTGTTACAATTTTATACTATTATAACATTCCATTCTCTTTTACAAAGTAGAATACATCTCAATTTAAGTTATTAAAATTATAAATTAATACAAATTCTAAAATTCTATCAAATACAATAAAAATCACATACTCCATTAATATCTTCCATAGCTTCCTTGCTTGATCTGTCCACTAAAAATTTAAATAAGAAGGTGTAAGTCTAAATAACTTAATAAGTAGGTAAATATATCAAACAATAATTAATCAAAATAAATGATCAATCTCAAACAAATAAAAGTAGACAATGCAATCATATCATGCCATCTCATACCATTATGGCAATACAATTTATAGATTGATTTCAATTCTCTCCATATACACATTTACATTCACATAATATCAATCACTAATGCACATAAGGGATTAATTACTATTCCATACTAATCAAGCATTCTCTTATTATATCAATTATCAATTTAGGCCATTTTCATAATCTCAATGGGATGTTCTTGATCCCATTCAATATACATCCATGCATAAGAATATTATCATCATGTACAAAGATCAATCATTACAGTCTAAGGGATACTTAACATCCCAAATGTCTATATAATTAAGAAACAACATAAATATCAATTTATAATCCAATATGGGATATCCACTATCCCCCATCCAAAACAAACATGCTCGGATACAAACAACTCGGATACTTCATATCCCGATTAATCAGAAAGAGGCGGCCTACTTACTTTATAAGTCATCATATTCCATAATTCATCAGGTTCCATAGCTTCTCATTTATCCAGTTTACCCTACATACAACATATACATCACATAGTCAATTTCACTTTCTTTCGTATTGAAGCATTTCATTAAACATAAAGTATGCATTGCTTAACAAGAAATTAAACATCAAATGTAATAACTGAATTTCACTTTGAATTACATGTAGTAACTTTACAATTCATTTCACATTGAATCCATCTTATTATCAAGTTAATCAAACTTCTAATTCATTTACATTATTGCATAAACTCTTTATAAACCAAAACCTCTATTTACAATTCTATTTATTATTGTCCAATTCATGAACAAAAACATCACTAATTTCCTTATGTCCAAATCCTCCCAAAACAATCACAATCAATCAATTAATCATTTCCTCATGAGTTTCACATCAATTCCATCATTTTTCCTAATATTTCACTGTTTATAAACCTTATCTTAGCATTAACATGATCATTTTATGTCCAAATCACTTTAAAATCACTATAATAAGCAATTAATCAGGTTTTCTCATAGCTATTAACCCTAAACCATGAAATCTTCCCCCAATTCCATTGTTTATGAAAATTCCCAAAACACTAGTTTATAAAAATCCAACTTTTGGATGGGAAATAGTGACTTACCATAACAAAATAAGCAAGAGTTTAAGCTAAATGGGGTTTAGGGCATGAGGGTTATGCTTGGAAAGAAGAATGAAACAGAAAAATTAAAAACAGAATGAGATGGAGCCTTAAAAAGTTAAATTTTTCCAGTGCTCTGCCACATCATTAGACTAATGTCGCGGCATCAAAAACCTATGTCGATCAACTCACTATCTGCTTGAAAATTTTAGCTTGTTGAAGTGATGTCACAGCATCAAAATCCAATGATGTGGCATGAAATTCTAATGTCATCTCATCCCCCTCGCTGGATGTCTTGAAAATCATATTTTTGAAGTGATGCTATGACATTAAAATATAGTGCAATGACATCAAAATTCCAATGTCGCAGCATCAAATTCTAATGTTGTGGTGTCCACTTGCAGGATGCCCAACTCGACAATCAGACACCATTATAGTATTTTGAGCATATCATTTACATAAGACAACCCAATGACATAATTTTTGAGGAATTGGAAAGATAACTTCAAGAGATACAATTTTCATGTTAACTACTTTTCCAAATAATCCAATATATATGTCAAAAGTTTAAGTAAAGTGACCCAATTTGGAAATTTTGGTACCTTTTATCTATATTGAGCAGTTTCGGTGCATTGATCATAACTTTCTCATATGATATCAAAATCTTATATTTTTTATTTGTTAGAAAGATAATTTCATGATATACAATCTTATATTTTCCATATTTTCAAATTATCCCATTATCTATGTCAAAATTTAATCACAAATGACCTTCTTTTCAAATTCAGCATTTTCTTAACATACTCTTGTGCTGCTTTGGTTTTTCTCCATTTTTCCTTTATTTTTCTCACATATATAATCCCTCTTTAAACATAACATATGAACATAAAAATATTACAGTAAAATGCATAATAATTTCCTTAAATAACTTGATCAAATCATATTTTAATCTACTCATTCACATAAACACACAAACACATACACACACACACATATATATATATCCAACTTCCACCATAATAATTCCACACTTATACCTAAATAATAGCTTAATGCTTTTCAAAATTCCCAATCAGTTCACATTCATCATAACCATAGTAATATTTCACAACATGTCCCATATTTTAACACCTCAAGCATTACACAACAAGTTTCAAAAGAATAAAAAGAAAAGAGAGCATTTACTCATCCTTTACAGTTTTCTTCCACAAGATCAAGTTCAATACGCCTCACTCCAATAAGCATTCAAAGCCACCTTTTTAACCACTCTTGGAGATTGACCTTTATTTCTTACTATTATATTTATTATGTTTACTATTCCTTAACATCATACAAACTAGCCTATTAGAGGCATCAATATTTTTACACAGTTATTTACTTTTACATTTGAGCACTGTAATCAAGTAAGAAACTTGCTTAGGTAGTTGTGAAAGTTAGTTGGTGAGCTTAAAAATCAACAAGTGTATTTATTTGATCAAAAGAGTACTAATCAAAGAGAATTTTAGTGGAACCTTAGTTTAGTAGAGAAGGTTAACTCAAAAAGTGGAGTAGGAACCCAAGTAAATAACCGAACCACTATAAAAACACTAGTTTAAGTGCTTTATGATATCTGTTTCTTATTTATGTTTGCACTATCATTTTATCTGGCAAAAAGTTTTAAAGACTCACAATTCACACCGCCCCCCCCCCCCCCCCCCCTCTCTCTAGTCACCATCTGAACGAGACCAACAAATTGTTATGCAATTGAGAATTGAAAGCATGCTTGGATGTTTTATAGACTAAGGTTCAATTACATGCTTGGATATTTGGTTATTTTGGGTAAGATTTGGATATTTGGTCCTTTGATTGAGGCTTGGATGCATAGATGAGGTACATGCTTAGATTTGGATGCCTCTTGGAATATAATTGATTTATGTTTGAGGTTTAGATGCCTGCCAGAATATCATTTATGTAAATTTGGGTCTGGATGCTTGTCTAGATGGCATATTTGGTTATTTGGGATCCTTCCCATGATAGGGATTTGTTTCATTATGCTGCTAGTGACAACAAAGAGGCCTCATCAACCTATTATGTAGGACTTCTTTGCTTATTTAGTAGGTGTGGATAGAGAACTTGTGATAACTAGGCTACAATATGGCAGAATACCATGAAACCATGGATTTCATAACATTTATAGTTGAATTGGAGGGATGGACTGGAATACACCAAAGTTGTAAGAGAGTGAGTCCTTTTGGTTTGTGGGTAAGTCCACTTTGTTAATGACTAAGGCCATTTGGTTTGTGGCTATGTCCACTTGATTCATGGTTATGTCCACTTGGTTGTTAGCCTCCTAAGCATGTTATTGATTGGTAGAAGGCAAGATACAATGATTGATGAGCATGAAAGTACAAATAGCAATGTACTAAGATAAAGAAGTAGAGTTAATTAAATATGACTAGTATCTTAGTATAAATGAAATTTTGTATTGAATGGTATAATGTGAACTTTGATGTTGCATTATATACTATATATGTAGTAAATTATGAGTGATCAATTTTATGGATGCGATTGACTACTATGAATGATGACATATCCATATTGTAGAATAACCTTGCCTGTGAGTTTGCTGAATTGTTAAATGTGCTATGATAAGTGTGTTATAAATGGAGATGATGAAATTGTACACCTTTGTGTATTGATTAACATTGGATGCTATCATAGGGTAATTGAGCTAAATTGATTAGTAGTGTGATTGATGAACTTATGTATTTCCCGTATGATATGACAAATGGAAACACGAATGAACTAGGGGAGAGTATTGTTAAAGTGGGCATTTCAGATTGTTATTAGGTCAATTGTTTAATGTGAATATGAAGTTGATGAATAATATATTGAAACTCTATTCACATTAATTTTAAAGATGATGGAGGAAAAGATTGTTCTGTTTATTTATGGTATGACATTGTAATCTTGGAAATGCCATTATTAGATGAAAATTAGAAAGTAGGACTTGCTTATTGAGTTTAGAAGTATAATCTCTAAATGACAAATATAATTTTTACATGCTAAAGGCACTAACTAATAGAGATGGCATTAAGAAATTAAAAAAAGTGGTAAGAGATATCTTAAAATGGGTAAACTAGTACTAAAACTTGGTGGAAGGATTTTCCACAATTAGCTTGTTTTGACTTGATAAAATCACATAAGAGAAGTAAAATTGATTAACTTATTCGATAGGAAAAAAATTTCTTAGTCTGATAAGTATTAGCAGTATTGAGCATACAGAAAGAGATTTTGCATTATCATACTTGGTTATGTGTTAATGTAAGATGATAAAGTGAACAAATTGTGATATCGAGGTTATACGAATACCCTTATACAATTTACAATTTGAAAATGGTTACAGTTGGAATGAAAGAGTGAGCATACAATTGTGCTAATTGTATGAAGATAGAAACAATTACCAATTATTTGGTAAAAATTTAATAGAATAATTATATTAAAGTGAAGGTGACATGAGAACTTGAGAAAATGATGAAAATGGTGAGATGAGACTCAAAGTTTTGACAAAACTTTTTATAAGGGGATAGTTTATAACACCCGTGGCGTTAAAATTTGAGAAACGTGTGTGTAATGTTGCCATGGATATGCTACATGAGAGATCAAGGAAATTTACAATAGCATGCCTATTAATTTGTGCTATGATCTATTATGGAACCAATGTGGAACAAATATTTTTGGAAGCTTAGGTTGAATGGGAGGATGTTTGTATCAACTAATCAAGCCAAAGTGAAGTTGAAATTTTAAGCAAGTTGGGATATTTAATGCATAGGGTATAGTTGTGAGGGTGATGAATTAGTATGGCATTTTAGCTACAGGGGTTATTATAAATTTTAATGAACATTGATATTTGAGTATGCAATATCATATTCAAGGATGGTTATATGTCATGAAGTAAAGTGGTAAAAAGGGATTAAACGTAGGAGAAGAAATGACATTGGAAACAGAGGAGAAAAATCACAAAATAAGGGAGTAAGGTGGGCCAGCACGGCACCCCAGATCATGAAGAGGCACTGGCATGTGGGCAGAACATTTTGGCGCTACGACGCCAGAATTCGAGGCAGCAGCACCGGCGGCAAAAAAGTGTGAGGTCCATTTCTATTTTGCTATTCCATTCTGTTTCAGCCATTTTCATCCTGTTTCTTCTTTCCCCATGCCCTAGCCCTAAACCCCATCCCTCTAAGCTTGAGATTCTTGCCATTTAGACAAGAAGAAACTTAGATTAAATGTTTAATCCATCACTTACACTCCCAAAAACCCATTTCCTCCCATTTGGATGGTAGAAGAAGAAGGAAAATCGCGTTTTGCTATATGTGTTGGGTTCCTTGATGATTTGAAGTTGGATTCTTGATTGAGGATGAAAGTCATGTGCTAAACTAAAGGTAAACCCTTTTATCTTACTCAATTTCTTGATTTTTCTTTCCTAGGGTTTATACCCTATGTGTGAACTATAAAGTTTGGGAGGAAGATGATGAATTTTGTTGTAGAATCTTGGGGGACTTGGTTAATTAAGGAATATGTAGTAGTTTAAAGTGAATTGACATGAATAATCATGGATCATGCTAAGTAAGGTTTTATGAACAATACAATTAGGGGGATTTTAGAGTTTATGTGAAATTATTAAAGGGAAAATGATTAATTCATGGACTATAGTGGTAAAGAACTTATTTAAGGATGAAAAAGCTAAATTTGGGCCCTACCTTAAGTAAAAGCTAAATACCACTTTTGTGTATAAGGAGTTTAAACGACTAAATCATGAAAATAAAGGCTCAATTTGTTTGTATTGAGAATAATTATTGATTATAAGAAATAATGGATGTATGTTGATAACAATGAAATCCCTTTAAGATATTTTGTTGAAAAGTTAAGATTTAAGTGATGTAAATGAAGTGTTTGAAGAAGTTTCCAATTGAGAAATCAATTATGTGAAAATTTAGATTTGATCTCAACCCTAAGATCTTAATGAAGTGGGATGAGGGCTTTGTTTAATTAGAATGTATTGAATTGTTGAAGAAAATTTTTTGATATAAATCGTGTTGAAGGTGAATTGTATAATGTCAAGAATGCAAGTGATATAACACCATTATGGAAGTGAATAGTTCATCCATGCACATTAATGTATGAGGAAATGTTCTAATGAAAAAATTTATAAATTGAATTCTTAATGATGGGTAATGATGAAAGTCAATTAATGGAACTCAAGAAGCTATGACAGTATGTTTTATTAAGGTATGTAGGCCTTCTGTTATTGTTGTTTGAAATAAGATTGGGATAAAAAATATCCCATTATTATGGGCACTTGTTTTCTTAATGTCGTTATGTGATGTGTTGATGTGTGAATGATTATGGATAACGAATATCCCATTTTGTTATTTGGATTATTGTTGTAGTTTCATGAGAATAGGTAAATGACTACGGATAATGATTATGACAAGAATTTATTGAATGACATTGATTCCCATGATTAGGGATGAGTAAATTAGGTATATTGGATTATTGAAATTGTAATGATATTGAAATGATAATCCAGAGATAACATGATTAGGATTAAATAAAAAAATTATTGGTATGTCATAGGAATTTAGTTATGTAATTATAACAAATCTGTATGATGATTCCCCTGAGTTGTATTGCCATCATGATAAGTTTTGATCCTAAGCAATTGTGGGTGTGGGAGTGAAATTAGGGTTAAAATCATTATTGTATGATGATGGTTTATGTTAGAAATTATGAATGTTGATATCATGGATTTATTTGATTAATATATATTAGGTATTTATTTATCTTGATATTTTCAGGGGAGACTACTAAAATTTTTGGTAAAAATTACCTTAAAATTAGAGAATTTTGAAGAGAAAAAATAAAAAGTATGGGTGTAATAGAATGGGATCCGAGTACCTCCCCTAGTAAAAGTGAGGAAATTGTAGTGAAAATAAAGGGAAATTATCAGGGTTGCACCTTGCAAGGCAAGGCGTGACACTAACTAGCAACTCAACATAATAAATAAAATGTGTATAAAAACTGCCTCTAACTAGGCCTAATTTGTACACAGTTTAAGCTCAATACAAATGATAAATATTAAGCTCATGGTGCTTTTTTCCCCTTGGAGTGAATGCACTATTTAGAATCTTGAGTTCCTAAGTTAAATACATGTTTAATCCACTCAAGAATTTGTTTCTTCTTCTTGGAACTTCTATCTATAATCTGTTAAACTTTCTAGCTGTTGTGACCTCGTTTTGTGGGATTTCTGATCATAAATGCATTTATGCAAGCTGCCTCATTCTGCCACTTCAAATGTTCTAAAGTTATACTTCAAAATGTCTAAAGGTCAGGTTCTTCATTGTTGTTTGCACACATAACTTTAGACCATAGAAAGTAACTATCCCACGCACTTGAAGGTATGACATCCCAACTACTTCAATGGCTATGTTGCCAGATCATCTAAAGTTCATTTAAGCATTGTTATCCCCAATGGCTCTTTCTCTTCTTCATTTGAAGTGACTTTCCAGAACTTCTTAAGCTACAAAACTTAATGCCATCACTTCTAAAGCTTTTCTTCTCTCATTTGAAGATGTTTTAAAACTTCCTCCTTCTCTTTTGAAGCTTCTGCTTCACTTTGAACGTGCTCTTCAAAACATCTAATGTTCTGAAGCACAAACACTTCTTCTTCTCTCAGAAAAATCTTCTTCTTGCTAGACAAACTTCTTCTTATGAAACCTCCAAACATCAGTTCTCGAAGTTTTGAAGCTTCTCTAAAGCCTTCAAAACATTCACTAAATGTTGCTACATCACATCTAAAGCTCCTCTAAAATCTTCTGGATGCCACTTCAAACCATCTGAAGCTTGGTATAATTATCTAAAGTTTCCTCTAAGATCAGAAATTTCAGCAGTAACTCATTAGCCTAATTCAAATCTTTAAACAAGTTTTGTTAATCATCAAAACCAAGCCCTTACGATCAATACCTTTTTCATCTTTGTTCATTTTAATTAATGTACTCATTGGAGTCCCCAAAGGCATTCCATCTTCCAAATTGAACTTCGTCAAGAGTTATTTTGTATATTTTTCTTGGTAGATTAATATCCCTTCTTTGATTTGCTTGATTTGCAATCTTAGAAAGAAGTTCAATTTTCCCATTAAGCTCATTTCAAATTCTCACTGCATGACTTCAGAAAACTCTTGACATAATTTATCATTAGTAGTACCAAATACAATATCATAAACATATATTTGTACAATTAAAATATCTCTCATGCCATGCTTAATGAAGTGTGGTATTTAGGTTACACCTTGAGAAATCTTTTTAATTAAAAACTTAGCCTCTCATACCATGCTCTAGGAGCCTGTTTAAGGTCATAAAGGGCTTTCTTGAGTTTAAAGACATAGTTTAGATTATTAGGATCCTCATCATGAGGATCTTCAAATTGAGGGGGTTATTTCATATATACCTACATGTTAATGAATCCATTTAAGAATGTACTTTTGATATCCATCTGATACAGCTTAAAATATATAAAAGATGCAAAAGCTACTAGCATTCTAATGGCTTCTATCTTAGAAACAGGGGCATATGACTCTTCAAAGTCAATTCCTTGTTCTTAACAGTACCCCTTTGCTACTAATCTTGCCTTATTTCTTATTACTATTTCAGATTTATCTAATTTATTCCTAAAGACCCATTTAGTTCTTATGATAGATTGATGGTCTAGTCTTGGAACAATTGTTCATACATTATTCCTTTTGAATTGGTCCAACTTTTAGCTATAATCAAGTTTTCATCTTCTAAAGGTTGTTCTATGCATGTTGACTCTAGTTGAGAAATAAAGGCAAAATTATCATATACTTGGTGATATGAAGATTGAGTTCTAGATTTATCATATATATCATCAATTATTTGATTTTTAGGATGAACAAGCATGAACCTCCAATCTCTATGATGAGAAATGTTTCCTTCATCATTTAGCTCATTAGTGTATGGTTCAAATTGCTTTTCTTCTTCATCCAACTCTATCTCTGATTGTGGAATTTCTTGTTCTTTATCTTGCAATCTCATCTTCTCAACAAATGTTGTGAGTTCACTTATCTCATCATCAAAATCACTAATTCTCGTTGAAGGGTTAGTAATTTAATCAAATTTTATGTGGACAGACTCCTCAATAATCCTATTTCTTAGGTTGTAAACTCTCAATGCCTTACTAACAATAGAATATCCATGGAAAATACTTTCATTAGATTTACTATCAAATTCACTAAGGTTTTCCTTTCCATTTTTAAGAATGAAACATTTGCAACCAAAAGTATGAAAATGTGAGATGTTTGGCTTCTTACCATAATATAGATCAAATGGAATTTCATTGAATATTGGCCTAGCTAGCATTTATTCTATTTATGATATAATATGTAGTGTTCATTACTTCGACTTAAAAATATTAAGGCAAATTATATTCACTCAACATTGCCCTTGTCATCTCTTGCAAGGATTTATTTTTCCTCTCAGCTACTCCATTTTGTTAGGGTGTTCTTGGTGCAGAGAATGTATGAAGTATACCATTACTTTCATAGAAAGCAATGAACTTTTAATTTTCAAATTCTCCATCATAATCACTCCTTATGGCAATTATATAAAAGTTTTATGCATTTTGCACACCTTTGGTAAAGATTTCAAAGAATGAAAAAGCCTCGTCTTTTGATGTGAGAAATATTATCCAGGTAAATCTTGAAAAGTCATCTATAATAACATGTGTATAATGTTTCCCTCCGAGACTCCCAGTTCTTGTTGGTCCAACAAGATCCATGTGTAGCAATTGAAGCGGCTTAGTTATGTATAGTTATTTTTGCTATTTAAAAGATTCTTTTACTTATTTTCCTTTCAAGAAAGCATCACACCTCATTTTTGTAAAATTTCAACTTTGGTAAGCCAACAATAAGATCTTTATTATATATCTTTTCAATCATATCTTTGTTAGCATGTCCTAATCATCTATTCCATAACAAGGATTCATCATTTCTTACAACAAGATACTTGGTTTGGATATCACATAAATCTACCACATATACATTTTCATGCCTTCTTCCAAGTACTATAATTAAGTTTGATTCATCTAATATGGAAGAAACTTGAGATTCAAACATAACCTTATAACCATCGTCATAAAATTGACTTACAATCAAAAGTTTATGTTTCAATCTTTCTACAAGCAAAACATTTGAAATTGTAATAGATTATGGTTGGCCAACCTTACCAATCCTAACCAATCTACCTTTTCTATTATCCCTAAAGGTAACTGTTCCTCCTTTCTTTGCTTTGAACTCTATGAACAGTTCCCTTTCCCCTATCATGTGTCTTGAGAAACCACTGTCAATGTACCACATGTCGTTTCTTGTGGCTCTCAAGCACACTTGCATAGACAAGGTTAAACTTTAATTTTTGATACCCATTTTGTAATGGGTCCAAGTGGGTTAGTGGCAAAAAAGTTTTGTACCAATTGCTTCTTAAATGCTACAAATTTTTCATTTAAAGAATAAGTTGCATTTACAACATTTGCAATAGTTTTAGGCACCCAAATCAGGTTTTGTTTGGGTCCTCATTTTCTTCTAGATTCCTAATTCATTTTCTTTGGATTTTGTCCACCTTCCTTCTTTGGTTTCATTTTTGATAGTGTGGATGTCAAGGTCTTCTTGGCATTATTTTCTTCCTTAACTTACTCAAGTTCTTTTAAGATGTTTTGGTTAACCATGAACTTAGAGTTTTCCTCTTTTAATTTGAAGCATTCATTGGTCATTTTATCCGGATCCTTTTTAGTTTCCTTATGTTTGTCTTTTAAAGTCTTAAAATCAGAATATATTCTTCCAGAGCTTCTTCAAGACTAGAAGTTTCTATTTCAGAATTGATGGCATCTTCATGGATGGCTATGAAGGTGGTTCTTGTATAGTTGTCTTCTTAATTTCTTTCTCTTAGAGTGAGTGTTCTAATCTAAGCTTCTTGTTCCTCTTCATCCTCACCCAAGCTTCCATTCATCATATTCTCCAATATTTTCCTAGCAACCATTGCTTTCTTTTTCTTCTTGAATCTTTTTCTACTTATGTTTTGATTGTTGGAGTTGTTGTTCTTCTTATCAATGTAAGGGTTACTTTCTCTTTTATTGTTATCCTTGTTTCTTGTCTAGTTCAGGACAATCAAACTTTATGTGCCCTAGCTTACTACAATTATAGAAAATTGGGACATCTTTCTTTTTGTCCTTGCTTCTGAAATTCTTGAAGTTACTTCTAGATTTCTTCTTTGTTAGCATTGTCTTAAATCTCTTGGTGATCATCGCAATGTCTTCATCTTCTTCACCATTTATTGATGCCTCTCCTAGAAAGTCATCATCATCTGAGTTTTCTCTCAGAGCTATGTCTCTTTTTTCTTTTGATTCCTCTAAAACATTGTCTCATTAATACTTCATGGGTCATGAAACAACCCATGAGTTCTTCTATTGTCATCTTATCTAGGTCCTTGGCTTCCTGGATTGCTATAACTTTAGGCATCTAATGCCTAGATAGAGACCTCAGAATCTTCTTTACTAGCTTGAGCTCTTCATATTTTTCTCCTAAATTCTTCAACTCATGTATAATCTTTTGAAATCTTCTAAACATTTCAGAGATTATCTCTGATTCCTTCATGATGAAGATTCATATTCCTACACCAGAAGTTTGATTTTAGTTTCTTTAATTTGATTAGTTCATTCATGTGCTACTTGCACATGAGGAGATTTTTTTCAAACTCTCAAAGGGACAAAGCATAGTAGAGGAAGTTCTTTGCCTTAACATCATATTTTAATGCTTGTATATCTTCAAGAGTGTATTTGTCCTTATTAAGTCCCATAGTATGGCTTAACCCAAGAGCAAAGGGGTGAATTGCTATATAAAAATTTATTACTTAACCCCTATTGGACCATTTCCAACTTTTCATGCTTGTATGTGGTGTGATGTAAGGAGAATATTAAAGTGCATGAAGGATAAACCAAATAAACAAACATACACAAACAACATGATTTTTATAGTGGTTCAGGAACCCCATCCCTACATCCACTCTTCCAAGAGCACACACTAATTGTGCCTTGGGTTCCACTATATCTCATATAATAGAAATACAAAAGTGCTACTAGTACTCTTCTGGATTCCAACTCCAAGTAGCATAACTAGTGTTTCCAACACTTCTGGTTTTCATGAACTCACCAAGAACCTCATTGGTTTTGAAGATCACCAACAAACTTGTTGGTTTTCCAGAGCTCAGCAACAACTCATATTATGTGGTTTTCTTAAGCTCGCCACAAACTCACAGGTTTTCAATTTAACTAGAAAATAATATGCATTTGAGCATAGGGGAACGTGAGATTTTTTACAGCTCTAGTAATACAAAAAGATCTTCCCAAAATGTAAACTCAATGGCCATAAAGATATGCAAATTGAAGCTCACAGAAGATAAATGATAGTTTAAAGTCATGGCCATGAGTGAAAGGATTTGCATAAGGTTAAGCTCATTTCAAATATCTTCTTTTACCACCATGAATCCTTCCACCTTTTCTCCTTAAATAGGGTTTTTATAATTTTGATCATTAGAGAAGATGTGTCTCTTTGAATGCAGAAATGAGAGCAGCAATGAATGAAGAAGACCGTTAAGATTTTTGTCATTGATGTGCATGCCTTTTTTATTTCTCTCGAGTCATTGCATCGTCGTTCTTTTATAGAGAGGAAGATAAGTTGTTGCTGAAATATCTTTTCTCATTTTGACTTGACACACCTAGAAAACTTACAGTGCTGCTTGTTGCCAAAAATGATAACTGAAATGAGTCTGCATAATGAAAGCATAGATGCAGATGCTATTTAGATGCAAGTCATATAAATCAATTTTTCTCTAACAAGTCACGGCCTCTCTCTATCTACATTTTTCTATCATACGTTATAGCTGAATTCTCCTATTAGCTTTTTGTCAGTTGATCCTTTGTGAATGTGATTTATTTGTTATAAATAACAGATCAACCTTAGCACTATAGATGAAGTTGAACTGATCGACAGATAAACTCTGCTGATCGACAGACGAACTCTACTTTGTCTATTCGAACAGATGAAGTATGATGTTCTTCTTTTGTTCCTCATTCATCTGTTGTAAATGACAAATGAACTTTACTTTGTCTTGAATGAATTAGGCTCTGTACTTTGTCTATAGGTTTGTCTCTAGTAAGTTACCGTGCCTTTGTATTGAAGTTCATTTGTCCAAGCAGCTACTTTGTTTATGCAAGTTCAGCTATGCTCACTGTTCGACTTCTACTTCATCTTCTACTTTATCTATAATAAGTAATAGATGAGTTTGATCTTATAGACGAAGTTGAATTCCTCATTTGTTCTGCAACAGATGAAGTTCATCTTTGCAACTCCCTTCTTACTTCATTCTTGATTTGTTTGTCTTTGCTTAGACGAACTTACTTCACTTTTTCTATATAGCTGGCCTTTTTATCCTCTGGCAAATTCTTTCTTCTTGTTTTGCTGGTTAGATAAAGTCTGTTCTATTTGTGCCCAATTGTTTAAGCAATTACTTCTTTATCTTTCTTCATTTGTCTAAACCCTTGAAAGATTACTCCTTCTTGCTTTGACTTAAACAAACTCTGGCTAATTGATGCTTTGAATCTCTTAACCAGCTTTATACTTCCTGACCATGACTTCATCTTTAGCTCTTTGTCATTGCATTTGTTGTAAAAATTTTCTCTTTGGATTCAACAGACAAAGTAAGCTCCTTGTAACTAGTCTTTAAAGCCTTCTTTTCTTCTTCTACTACTTCTATGTGATCCCTTTGGAACAAGTAGATATTTGCAGCAGTTGGTTGTAGATGATTGTTATCCTACACTTAAAAATTATCTACACTTGCTACATTGTTAGCTTTTAAATACATTATTTAATTAGAATGTATTTTATCCTCATGTGGTAGAGTAAGAATAATATACATCTCTTTTGAAGCATATAATGTGGATACTTAAGAAATCATGGTGCTAAATATGATTCAACACATTAAAGAAAGATAACTAAGATTAAGCACACCATGGAGTAAAAGTGTATGCTTGCATAATTAAACATTCATGATTATGTATATGTTTCATATTATCAATTAACATTTATCAAATATTAATTATGTAAATGATTGTTAACGATTTAAGCAAACATATTATTTAATTTTAATACAAGTTTTGTTATCATTAAAATCATATATGATAATCCTGACAATCTCCCCCATTTCATATTATCAATTAACATTTATAATAATTATGCACATATTGTTTTACAAGTTTTGTTATCATCAAAATAATTCTAATAGTCCTCAGTATTAAGAACAATCTTACCATTTTTAATAGTGAGCCACAACTGGTAATTTGTGATAATCATAAAATTTTACATATGCATTTTTTAGTACTCATAATTGGTTTCATAAAAAAAATGGGGGTCTGGTCATAGACTGTCCCTCAAGTAATGTTTTATGGAAATAACTAGCCATTATGGGATCACTTTACAAGTTATATGGCTTGTTTCTTAAAGATAACAAGTGAAACCTACTCTGATACCAATTGTTGGTCCCTTAGATAGCTCAAGAGGTAGAGCTGAATTGAGGTTCTAAAAACTTTGGCTAAATTAAAATAATGGTGCTAAAATAAAGTAGAGAAAGTCATGCAACACACTTGAATAGAGATTTTTATAGTAGTTTGGCCAAACCTGGTTCGTACTTCACTTATCTAAGTCAGTTACTCTTACTACACTCAGGTTCCACTAGCACTTTGATCAACACACTGATAAAAAATACACACATTGGTTTTCGGAGCTCATCACCTAACTCTTACAATCCTAGCAAATCTTTCCTACTTACTATGTTAAACATAATCTCACTACAAACCCCTTACTTTCATAAATATAAAATAATAACTTCAAAAATATAAAACAATAACTAGTTGTATAGAATAATTACCTCTTACTTAGGCAGTTTGTACACAAGTAAATGATTAAACAATAAAATTAGTAAGTTCAAACTCCTTGACATTTTATGTAGATTTTGCTTTGAATGTGTTGTTCAGAGTTCAGAATAGTTGGAATTTTATTTTAAATTCATGTAACTAACTCTTCTAGGGATTTGAATCCTCTTTTCATACTCTTTGAAGAGCTTTTAACTGTTAATGATTACTTCTAGAAATTTTTTGACCATTTTCTACACTCAATATAATCTGCCTTATAAGCATGTTTCAAACCTTTTGAAGTTAATCTTTAGATTATTTGAAGGTCAAGTGCCCTGCCAGTTACAGTTGCAGCATTAAATTTTAGAGCCTCTGAAACTCTCTTTTAGATATTCTGAGCTTTGGCTTAGTTTGAACATCATACTAGCGATGTGTTGGTTCCCGAAATATGGCTTAACCCAAGAGGAAAGGGGTGATTGGGTAAATAAAAATTCATTACCTAACCCCTGTTGGATCATTTTTCTCTTTTTGTGCTTGTATATAATGTGGTATAAAATGAATAATAGAAAAAACAAAATGCATGAATAATAAAATAGATTAGCAAACACGTGCACACAAATAAGACAATTTTATTATGATTCAGGACCCCATCCCTACATCTACTCTTCCAAAAGCACACACTCATCGTGCCTTGGGTTCCACTATATCCTATATAATGGAAATGCAATAGTGCTCCTAGTACTCTTTTGATTTTCAAAAGCTCATTAGGAAACTTACAGGTTTCAAAGATCACCTGCAAACTATTAGTTTTCCAGGGATCACCAATAACTCATACAATGTGGTTTTGATAAGTTCACCACAAACTCACTAGTTTCAAAGATCATCAACAAACTTGTAGGTTTTCTAGAGCTCATCAACAACTCTCTAGTTTCAAGTTTACCAGAAAACTAATACACTTTTACATAGTATTTCTCTCAAGCACAAGGGAAGATTCGATCTCTCTTTTAGCTCTATGTAATACAAAATATCTTCCTATAATGTAAAGACAATCACCATCAGGCTATGAAGGTTTTAGCTTAATGAAAAATAACTGAAGGTATAAACTCTTGGCCATGGGTGGAAGGATTTGCATAAGATCAAGCACATCTGAAAAGTGTTCCTTCACCACCTTTGAATTGTCCCACCTTTTTTCCTTAAATAGTTTCTTCATTTTTTGACCATTTGGAGAAGATGGGGACCGTTGCATATAGAACAAGAGCAACATTGAATGAAAAAGATCGTTTAAATTTTCTACCATTGAAGTTCAAGTCTTTCTATTTTTGCCTCGAGCTGCTGCATCGCCGTTTAGAGAGGAGGATGAGCTGTGTTAAAAGATGTTCCTCATTTGACTTATCATAGCTTTGAAAACCTTTCAATATTGCTTATTGCCAAAAATGGTGACTGATATAAGTCTACACGATGTCAGCATGAGTATAAATACCATTTGAATGCTAATAACATAAATCAATTTTTCTTTGACATGTTACGGCCTCTCTTTTTCTGCATTTGTTTGCCATAAGTTACAAATGGATTCTTCAAGGTTTCTCTATCAATTGAACTTTCATAGGAGTAATTTGTCTATTGCAAATATCAGATGAACTTTAAATGGTGCAAATAAAGTCGAACTGACTGATAGACAAATGTTGCTTTATTTGCTTAAATTCTTTCAGGAGATTTATCTGTTGATTGATCCTTCATATGTATACTTTGTCTGTTGTAGATAACAGGCTAACGCTGGGTGGAGATGTTGGGCTGATGGATTGATAAGTTTCTTCTTAATATAAATAAATGAAGTAAAATGTTCTTCTTTAGTTCTTCATTGTTTGTTGGAGGTGACAGACGAAGTTTGCTCTATCTTGCTGTAATAAATGAAGTGTTATATTCTTCTTTTGTTCCTTATTATCTATTAAAGGTGGCAGACGAAGCTTACTTAAGCTTACTTTAACTTGCTCGAGCAGATGAAGTATGGCGTTCATCCGATATAAGCGATAGATAAACTATGTTCTACTTTGTCTTGGACTAAATACTTTGTATGTTGCATTTGTCTATTGTAAATTGTAGGCAATCATGCCTTTGTCTGTTGAAGCCCATTTTGTTTCAAGCAGTTCTTTGCCTATTTAGGTTTGCCTACTATGAAGCTTCTACTTCATCTTCTACTTTGACCGATACTTTGTTTGTTATAACAAATGACCTTTGATCCGCAGGCGAGGTGAAGTTCTTCAACTAATCTACACACTTCGAGCAACAAAAGAGGTTTGTTCTTGCAACTTCTTCTTCATTCCTGGTTTGTCTATCTTGGCTCAGTTGAAGTTGCACTCTTTTCTTTATTTATATTGCCTTTCTTTCCTCAGACTGATCAAATCTTCTAGCTTTGTTGATGAGACAAAGTTTTCTCTTCTTCGTGCTTGATTATTTGGGCAGCAATTTCTTCTTTTTCCTTTGTCTGAGTAGTTGATGGAGCTTCTTCTTCTTTCTTTATCTCAGACAACTTTTCTTTAGTTAGTGTAAATAGTTCAAATTTCTTGAATAACTTTACGCTCTTTGACCATGGCTTTGTCTTTAACTTCTTGTTTTGTATTTGTCTGTTGAAATTTTCTCTTTTAGGTTAATAAACAATGCAAACTCATTATAGCTCATCTTCAAAGCCATGTTTGTCTCTCATTACTTTTATTCGTGGAAGCATCTAATGGAACCTTCTTTATTGCTTGTCTATAAACCTTCTATTTTTTTTCTTCTTCTTCCACAATTTTCATCAATTTAGCTATTGTGGAATGTAGTAAATAGTTGTGGTAGTTTATTGTTGACAATCATTATCCTGCGCTTGAACTTTTCTACACTTGTAACTTTAATAGCTTTCATATATAATGTTCATAATGTGCTTACCATAAAGGGAAGATTGTATGCTTGTGTAATTAAATATTCATGATTATGTGTTTATGTTTATTAATATTTATCAATTCATAATTATACATATGATTGTTAGAGATTTAAGCATACAGATTTTTATTTTAAATAAGTTTCATTATCATCAAAATCATATACAATAATGCTGACAATCTCCCCCTTTTTTATGATGACAAAACTTTGAAGTGAAGACTTGTTATTAATAATTAGGAATTTTCTTTTAATCTCCCCTTGAATATCTGACCTGTATAATCCTTTAGATTTGACCCTTGTCCTATTTTCACTTTCAAAAGTCTCTCAATTTCTCTCCCACTTTTTGTCATAATCAAAAACATTTACCCTATATAATCACATTTCTTTCCCCCTTAATGATATTTTTCTTCCTGTTTATATAATCTTTCTTTAAGTACTTCTCTCCATATTTTGTTGAATCCTGGAATATTATTTTCTTATTTATGTTATATAGATCATAATTTCTCTCCCCCTTTCAGTTTTAATTTACCACTTAATTTCTTTCCCATGATTTAGTGTTATGATTAGGTTGATTATACTAGCAATATTAGACATCTTTTAAGTATTTTGATAATTAAACATTTTTATTACTACAAGAAGCAAAAGAACAATAACTAGGCATTAATCAATTCAGTATGCATTATTCATCAAAATCATATTTATATGATGAATGTAAAGAGAATGATTTCATGCAAATGTGTTAAAAATGTATGGTTTACTATTAATGTGTGCCTTCTTTTATTTAATGGTTGTCTGTCATTATTAACATAAAGAATGGTTGGGAGTATTAATGGTAGAGTTGACGAATTACTTGAGAAGTGGAGAAGCATCCGAGTGCTTACCAATACTATTATGGCATCTTCTAGTTCTTCTATAAAATTGATTCAAGGTGAAACGATGTTGCTTTTAAGGCTATAGAGAGGAGTTTGATTTTGCAAGATAAGATTAGGTAGTTGAAGATTGATTTGGTTTCTGTTAGGGGCAATAATCTTCATTTTACACGTCTCTTAACTAGAAATTCCACAATGTATATAAAGGTCATAGAGCGCTTTAAACATTTGGAGACAGAGTTGGCCAAGGCTCACCAGACGGTTAAAGAGTTGGAAGCAATTGTTGATGTTTTAGTTGATTAAATATTTTTACTTTTTGATCTGAACTCCTTATATGTAATATTGCAACACTCTATACTCACATTTATTATTTTTAATGTTTTGGGTTTTTTTATAAAATTTTAAGTTCAATAATTTATGTTGTTTATAGGATCATTCTTATAGTTCGTTAAACATTGGATATATACTTTTATCATATTTTATTCATCGTTGTTTAACAGTGGTAATGCATGATCCTATTTTATCCTGTCTAGGTCTCTAAAATGTGAAGATCTATTTCCTATTTGAGCTGTCAATTAGATGATTACTTCCATAAAGTTTATGTGTCTTTTAACAACTGGTTATGACCCTTGTATTTTATGATATTCAGTTAGATAGACAATATATGAGGTTAACATTTACGCAATAATGGAGCGAGAGATAAGTGACGAAAATAATCAGATTCACTTTTTGGAAGGGGAGGTGAGACAGTTGAAGAAGTAATTAAAGTTTGCTAAGAAGATAGATGTCTCTACAGATCTTCTTTTGATTGACCGGTGTATAGCTTATGGAGAGATTATGAATAGAATTAAGGCATTGGAGAAGGAATTTTCTGAGACTCATGACAGAATTACAGAATTGTTAGCAATTATTGAAGTTTTAAAAGAGTAACTATTTTTAATTTCCTTTGGTAAATGTTCTAAACTTATTAGTGGCTATTAATATTTTAAGAAAATAAAAGTTTTTGGATGTTTTAATGTTCATCTTATTAAATGGAATTTTGTTAATGTTAAAGATTCTATTTTAGCTTCCTGTGTGTTATGATTATTCTTGTTATGATTTTTTACTTTTCAATTCTGGTTCTTTATGTGAGATGAAGCCTATAAACATTATTACAAAAGGTCTGACTAGGAAATTCCTATTCGAGACCATAAACTATGAAGTCTCCCAAATAGGCTTGACTATACCTTAGGACTATAATGATATTAGAGTTTTGATCATTTTAAGGTTTATTATGATTCTTGAAATGATTTAACTCAACGCAGTAAATTTTCATCAATTTAAATCAAAGATAGTTCATTCAAAGGCATCTAGAGTATATAGTAATAAAAAGAAATATAATCAAGTTTGACAACTTATCTCTTTTGGTGCTGATGAGAATGCAAAATGTCATATTTTATTCTCCTAATACTTCATCTTTTGCACCTAATACTTCATCTTTTG
>JAYJMB010011371.1:6658-29392 GCA_036873735.1 Pouteria campechiana
TTAATTAAAGGCATTTAAAATTTTAAAATATTAAATGTAAGTTATAGTATTTAAATTAGATTTAAGTTAATTCACAAGAATTTGGAGCAGAAAATAAATGGTAAGGATTGCATTTATTTACGTTTCAGGAAAAATAAAAAAACAGGGTACAGCAATATCTTCAATGTCATCTCTGATTAAGAAATAGGTCGAATCAAAATTTTTTTGATTCTCTGTCTAATCAATCACACCAATGCCTGACTCGCCCCAAAAAGTGCACGACGCCTTCCACGTGGATAGAATCTCAATGCAGTGAGTCAGTGACCCCTACCCATACCAGTACGTGGCCGCCCCAATCCATCCAAATTTCTCAAACCAACATTAAAATTAAGATCAAGTATTACTTTTCTTAAAAAATTGAATATTTATGTGTATTTTATACTTCATTTATAAATTTTTATAATTGATTTAGATTTTATTCCTTTATACAGATTAATTTTGCTAAGATGGAAATTAAATGGTTTAGATCATCTTTATGTGCTGGTTGGTACACGTCATTATAATTTGAACGTGGACAATTGTAAACCGTAAATGCCTCGCGGGTTTGATGGAGAATCTCAGCCGCTGAATTTTTCCGGCATGAAAGAGATGGACATTAGTGTGCCATGTGTCCGCTTGCCGCCTGAGTATCATCCCATCCGATGCAGTCCAGAGTTGGAGACAGGAGTGCACGGCGGCGAGGATAAACAAGAAGCTCTCCAACACACGTGGACGACTACCTATGGAGCATAGGCTTGCATGCTGTCCAATCGATGGCAGTGTTTGACTATTATATGCTTTCCATCCATTGCGGGCAGAAAAAGGAGTTAATGTATCATTAATAAAAGACTTTGAAAGTTTAGAAATATTGGAATGCTTAGATATCGATACCAAATAGGACACGTTTAGGAAGAAATATGGCCCAGGGATTGGCATTTCTCAATCAGGATGACGCATAATAGTGCAGTTTCTAACAAATGACTGTATCTAGTCTAATTTCTCCATGTGGGGGGGCATCGGAGGCTGATTAGGTGGAAAGAAAATTTTAACTGCAACGAGGTAGAGGTGGGAAAAAATAATATAATATAGTAAAAGATAATAATTATAAATAAATAATTTTTATAAGATAAAAATAATAAATAAAAATATAATTATAAGGTAATTAAGATGTTAAATTATATTAAAAGATGTGAAAAAGATAGTGAAAAGTTTTCCATTCTTTTTTTCTTATTACCAACAAGAGTTTGCTGGGTAATATGAAAAAGGAGTGTACTAAAAAGGTGCAAGAAGGAAAAAAAAATAACATGGCTAATATAGGCTTTTTTATAAACAAAGAAAAAAATGATTTTTGGAGAATCTTAACACAAAATAAGTACTACAATTGACGGATTAGCCATATCAGTCTCCAACTCCAATAAGAGATTTATTTCAACTA
The DNA here is from genome assembly GCA_036873735.1 of Pouteria campechiana. Taxonomy (NCBI): domain Eukaryota; kingdom Viridiplantae; phylum Streptophyta; class Magnoliopsida; order Ericales; family Sapotaceae; genus Pouteria; species Pouteria campechiana. The sequence goes on from JAYJMB010011371.1 coordinate 8,112, forward strand.
TAACACGACTCCGCATAGTTCTACATAGCTCTATTTGAAATTGGGACTACTCCATAAAAGACTGTGTATACCTTATTGTTTCGGTGTACAATATCGTATCTTTTGCACATCAATCCATGCTCAGCTATAAAAACTCAGGTAGACACATCTCCTAGACATAAGCTCCCTACATTACTTATACTCCTTGCAAATTTCTATTACTGACTTGAGCATTTGAGTATTTATGTCAGAATCACCGTAGGGCCCTTTGACATTTTCTCTGACGTGTAGGATCTCTATACTAGATTCTCAAAGAATAATTTAGGTGAAAGCCTAAATATTGACCTCATCTGTGTGAATGTTTATTAATTAAGACATGTCAGATGGGCATACTAGCAATATAAATCTTTCTTCAACCAATCCTTTACTGGGAGATAATCCGTCTCACGCAGTTGATTAAGTTAGCTCTTGAAATATCATATCAACTTCTAGAATAGGCATGCTTCTAGAATGATTGTTACAAATGAATAACCTTATATTATAGTAGATGATGTAAGGATAGATGAGAAGACACTCTCCACAAAAAGAGAGGATCTTCCGAGGGAGCAAGAGAGAGGTGTTAAGATAGGAGCCAATTGTCAAACAACTGAAATCATTAATATAATCACTGGTGGATTAACATCAAGTGGAACCACCCTCATTGGAAGGAGAGCATAAGATAAGCAGATTAATTTATAATTGAAATTTCAATATCTCTAGAAAATTCATATTGTAGTTAAGATTTCTGACAAAATATTTATAACCATCTCTGACCATCTAGAGTAGATCTAACTGCATATATCTTTAACAAGTTCAACAATGCGATCTTAAGCAATGAGCCTTGTTGATCACAATGACTCAATAGAAGAAGCTTTTCATGCATTGGGAACATCGAACATCTATGAACGTATTATCAGTTGAACATTAAATATCTATGATTATTGTTTTTATGTCATTCAAATTATCAGTCACATTCAAAAATTTATAAAGAAATTTTTATTTCTCTCTTGAATTATCTATTACTTTATGTATTCTCATCTGATTCCCCTAGAACTAAATTACTAATATTAGCATTGAGAAACTTCTAAATAACTTTCTTTTTGCAAGAGGATAAACTAATAATGAACAATGCTCTCCCAGTTTGACGACCACCTCGGAGCTCATGAAAGAGGCTTTAAGAGACCTTACGCAAAAGTGGCCCCAAGAGGCCTAATACAAAAGTAACGATAAGAGGTCCTGTGTAGAAGTGGCCTTAAAAAGCCCAATTAAGCGCCAAGAGGCCTAACATGGAAAAGAACTAAAGGAAGGATAGCCTGGAAAATATTAGAGACATCCGTAAACATAATAGCGCTCAAAGGTGCTAAGGAAATACACAAACACTGCAGAATAGATCATGAATAAAAATTTCAAAAGAACTTTCATTTCTTTCCACATGATTACAATGATATCACATATCCTTACAGGACTCCCTAGGAACTATATCATTAATTTCTATATTGGAGAATTTTTATGTTTTTTTTTGTAGAAATAAAAAATATCAAGAAATAAGGCAACCCCTTTGTTTAATATCATGGACTGTTACTCAGGCTCCACTACCAAATGCTCCAACCACTCATGTTGAGCTTGACGTAGTTTAGAAGCATGCTTCACCTGCATCTGGGCAACCCATCATGAAGAGCTTCTTCTCGAGCTGTCGCTTCCACTTTAAGACTTGCCAATGATGCTATTCAAGACTCAATGGCTTCAACTATAACATTGTGTTACAACTCTATAGTCTTTTAGGCAACAATTGCAACATCTCGATTAGCTTCAACAGCCTCCAAATAGTAATTGCAAGTTCCCAATCAAACTCAACAATTCTTCATCTAACATTTACTTCGTCCCAGTTAGCAACTAGCGCTTCCTCACGCGCTTTCAAAAAATGGAAGTAGTGTCTTCTAGCATTGCAAAACGTTTTATTTCCTCTTCAAGAGAGGCCTTACGATTAATTTTCTCTCCAACAGCCTGATTGTGTGATTGTTCTAGGTTTGACACTGAAGCGGACAAATCCCACTCCCTTAACTACTTTGCCTACACCCCCTGCAAGCGTGGTAGGACTTGAGAACAACTCCCTTGAGTCTCTATCAAAACGTGAACCTAGGGCTACAAGTGGTCCAAGACATCATGTCCATCGACTGTAACCCTCAACAAGTTGATTCCATACTTGGCCTCTAACACCTCGATGCCTTCCTCTAAAGCGTGCAATGGATATGGTAGACATGATAATTGATTGACATTATTTATGCCAAGTCAGATCAATATAATAAAGAAGGCATGAAAATGTTCTGTTAAATAAGGCAATGGTAGGCGAGGATGGACAAGATGTAGGGGAGAGATGGAGCATCTGCCCTTCACTGGAATTGGAAGCTTTGATCCTTCGCCAATGCAAGGGACAATTAGCCGTAGTAAGAAATAATGGCCACCTTAAAACGCTGTAAATCTTGAAGCTAGAGGGTGATAACCTTGAAAGCACATAAATAAATACAGAAAGCTAAATACTTAGTGAAAAAAAATAAAGTCATGAAAATGATAGAAATATACATGCAAAAGTCATACCTACAAACGAAGTATATGGGCTGAGAAGACATAAAAAGAACTTCCCCCAACCATAGCACTATAACACTTAGGGTACATGGAATTATGAAATGGTGAAGAATTGTTATGAAATTTAATGTACATGGTGATTGAATGATATTATTCTTATTTATTTGAGGGATAATTAATGTACATATTGATGATAATTATATGAAAAACATAATGGTTAAAGATATTAGACAAAGCCAGAAGGTAAAATGAATAAGAAGCAATAGAAAAAGGGGACAGTGGTTTAGGCGTCGCAGCGCCACTCCATCAAATAAGAGTGATCGGGTGAACAGCGGATTGGGCACCATGGTGCCCAAATCTGAAGCCGATGTGGTGGAGCACAGCAACTCGACCCCTTTAAATACTCCATCAGCCCTTTTTCTCCCCATCCATCTTTTCTTCCTCCCACACCCCAGCACCCATGCTTTCATGCCCATTTCCCATTTTCGTACCATTTTAGTTAAAACAACCTTGGATGGACATGTAATCAATCATCTAGCTCCAGTTCAATCTGTTTGAACTTTAAAGGAAGCTGGAAAACCCGTTTTTGCTGCAATTTGTGGATGATTCTTGCAGATTAGGGTCAGATTTCTATTTTGAGGAAGATGCCATGCATGAAATTGATGGTAAGTCTCTTTCCCCCATCTGATTTTGAGATTTCTATTTTGCTAGGATTAGATGCAATCCGTGAACAGTGATTTGGGAAAAATTAAAATGAATACATTTGGAATTTCATGGGGAAAATGATTAATTTGTGAATTTCAATGTTAGTAATGAGGTTAGGGCATGTGGAATCCCTATATATATTATTGTCCACTTTGTGAACAACAACCTAATTGAATTTTTTAATGAGAATAATGAATTGGATAATAATTTCATTGAATTAAGGGCCTAATTAATTTATTTTTAAGGTTATTTAAATCTAATCATGTTGTATAGAAGGTGAATATTATGGAAAATGAATGTTCTTTGAGACATCTTGTTGAGAACTCGTAATTTAAGTGATGCATCTCAGATGTTTGATTAAAGGCTTAAATGAGAAACAAGGTGTGTTTGCAGAATTCTATAGTGGCCCTTAATTGGTTACAAATTAGACATTAAAACAACATAATTGATGCATTGAATAAATGGTAAATGACTAGTTAAAAATGAACCAAGCCTGGACCAAGGCTGACTAGCAATAGAGATAATATGTTATTGAGAATACATGAAACAATAAGAATGATTCAAATGAGATATTTGACAAATAGCCTTAGTGAGAGACAAGGTGTGAATAAACAATTTTGTTGTGGCCACAAATTGGCCATTTAATCAGCATTAAAACAAGTATGAAATGCATGTCATATAGGATAAAGATTAGGGTAAAGAGGGATCAAAGTCGGGCTGCAATATAAATGATATGAGAGTGAAAAATTTACTGAAAATACATTAGAAAATCACCCCACAAATGGACGGTGATATGGATGAATTGCGGTGTCTAGAAATTGTGTTTAATGGACTTGAAATGACTTGGTTAAAACTAACTTTAGATGAGAAACATATATAAATTGATTAGTATATATGTACATGTGTAGGACCATTGAGCATTGATCAAAGGCTAAGTTGTGAAACTTTAAAATAAATGGAATTGTGCTCTATCAAGGTAAGTAGGTTCCTTTTATTGTTAATGTGTGAAGGTATGGATTGATAGGATAGTGACTGTCCCATGATTACAGGCACCGTATTTTCAATGATGTTTATTTTGTTGTGTGGATGTGTAGATTATTGGGATAGTAAGTATCTCATAGTTTTGTATAGAATGTGTTTGTTATATTAGGTGATTGTGCGAATTGATGGGCATCGTGAGTATCCCAGGAAATGTTAAATTATGTTTGATTTCATTATAAATTGTATGAAGACATTGTGTGTATTTATATAATTACTTTGGATGAATTATATGTGAATTGTTTAATTGAAATTATTTTGAGTGTATTGCACAACATCCCATTATGAGTCACAAATCATGATGGACATGATTGTGTTATATGAAATGTAATGATATGATGTCAAACGGGGGATGTTTGGATGGATGAGTGGAAGACATGTAAATTATGATTATGATACTTCGAGGTAGATAAGCCTAGTAGGGCGAGCTAAAGCCTCTAAATCTTGTGTATGGTAGAGATGAATAAGCCTCTTAAGGGTGGTGAAGCTTCGCAAGTTAATTTGATAGATCCCCATGGTGGATGGCCTGGATATGTTGTGCCTTGACATAGATGCCAGAATGGCGTGAGTATGATAGACACCCGTGAGGTGTCATCTTGTTTGGATGACATGATTATGATATGATAGATACCCGTGAGGTGTCACCCTGTCCAATGGGCACGGTTATGATATAATAGCCAACCATGGGGTGTCGCCCTACCAAGATGACATGATTATGATATGATAGACATCCATGGGGTGTCACTAGGCCTGGGCGGCATTGTTACAATATGATATGACACCCATTGGTGTCGATATGCCTGGAGGGCATGTATGTATTATGACATTTAATAGTATGGACATGAGGTATACCTGTAATCCAAATATAACATGACACTTGTGTGGTGTCTTGATGTATCTGGAAGGCATACCATGTGATATTTGAATAAAAATGATATGATGATAATGATAAATGTGAACTCTTGATCAGAATGTAAATGATAAATATGTTTTAAAGAGAATCATTTGCTTATAATAATGTAATTGGAAAACTTCGTTTGGATGAAAATGAATTGATGAAGTGATTGGCCATAGTAATGAATGTTGATTATGAGGATGAATGTGTGATGTCTGGCAGTGGAGTGTTCAATGTAACATTTATTGAATTAGTTAGCAGCAATGTATTTAATGCAGGTAGTTGGCAGCCAAAGATCTTCACTTATAAATTACTGGTGTGGCAATGAGGAGAACGAGAGAGAAAGGGGGAGAGAGAGAGAGAGAGAAGCAGGGCAGCGTAGAGAAGAGAAAGAAATGGAGGTTAGTAGGTTATGATCAATTTCTAGTCAATGCAATTCTTTAAACTATTATATTTCGTATATATTATGCTATCATGAGAATTTGGGAACATTTAAATGTAGAATTATGATTTAATTGTTGAAGTTTTTTATCTGTTAAAAAGAAAATATTATCAGATTTTCATGTAGTTAAAATATTTTAATATCACTCATACATCTTAAAATAAACCTGTCATGATATATAATGAACATATGGTTCAGATTCAAGGGATATAATGTATATATGCTTTTATGGATAAAAAATAAAAATGAAATTCGGACACTGTGAACAGTAATTGTAAACAGTGATTTTGAACAGTAACTGTAAACAGTATATATGCATAGTGGTTTTGACTATAAACAATATGTGTACATTGTTTTTAAATAGTAATTTTGAATATGAACAATGCAAATAAATAGTAAATATTGAATAAAGAGTAAGGAATAATGAATAGTATACAGTGAATAACAAATATTAAATAGTAAAATTAAATCTTTTTTTCCTTACAGGAGAATTGATATTTTTGAAAGGAAGAAATTTATATTGCCTAAAGTTTGAAATATTTGAAAGTGAAAAGGTATAAGCAAGTCTTGGAAAGCAAGGGTTTAGTGTGTAAGCTTAAATTTTTGGATTTTGGATAAGTAAGAAATGATTTTCTAAACTCATACATATTTCTTTTTTCCTTTACATGATTCTTATGCATTGTATTTAGGTCGTATCAAATTCATTTATGCTTTGAATTCTTGGTTTGAATAGTTTGAATGAAGCTTTATTATATTAAGCATGCTTTACATGTTTCTTCTTTTTATTCTCATATGATTTATGGTTTTGTGAATTTTACTTATATGCATTTGATGAAATATTTAAGTGGAGAGTATATCTTAATTATGGACCTTGTTGGGTGAGTCTAGAGCATGTGGGACATGTTAAAGTATTGAAACCACAATTGTGTACATTAGTGGTGTTGCATGATTTATGAGATGGGCTTTGGGCTACATATAATAGATGATATATGGCATAATATTTGGTATGCATCATGAAAGATGGCATGGGTGATTAAGATGTGCACGTGATGAATATGATCATGATGATGGGGCAGTTTGCCTGGCCTATATGGCTAGGAAATGAGCCTGAATAGCTAAATGCTAAATGTAATGAGATGCATATAACCTAAGTAATAAGGGATTTGATTGGGCAGATATGTGATATGGGTATGAGATATACATGATCTGGGTAATAAGGGGTTCAATCGGGCATACATGTGATATGTTCGTATCTAGATTTACATTCATGATATGATTTGAGAATACCTGTTTATATTGTATAATTGTTGCATGTGTGGGGCTATGTAGTATCTCAAGATTCATGAACATGACATTAAGTTGTGTATAGTCATAGGATTAGTTGATGTTCAGACTTAGTTGATGTCTATGATTTATGTAAAACCGAGTGTGAATTTTATAACTATGTTTGATGTGATTAGTCAATGGGCAAATGAGTCATATTTCAAGTGTGACCAATGGGAGTCATTTATTGCTTTTACTAACTTACTTACTGAGTTGCGAACTCATCCTATTTTTAAATCTTAATAGCTTTACCTATTGGAGCCTAATCTTAGTTTGGAACTCTAGGTAGTGTAAATAATTATGTTATTTCATTTTGATATATATATATATATATGTGAATCTTGTGGACATATGGAAGGTGTATGATTATAATGTTTATTGTGATATGCAGGACGTGTTGTAATTGATAATTTTGATGGGAGATTGTACTAATAAAAGATGATACACCTCCATCCAGTTATGTACTTATATTTGGATTATGGTTATTGATGTGATTGTAGTGATGTAGTTTATGCCTATGTAATTCTTACTCATTTAGTCGATCTTGTGACTGTAGGGAGATGATCAATTGACTAACAAGTGGTGCTTGTTCCGGTTAATATTGGCCAGTGAAACACTATAGAGTGGTAGTAGGGCTACGTATGAATTAGGATTATGAAAACATGTATATCATGACCCTATGGACAATGCGACATTATCCTGCATTGTCATTAAATTTAGTGTGCCATGAATGATTTATGTATTGCCATTAATAATGATTCATCATGATTAATTACAATTATTTTTATTTTGTCTACTTATGGAGTTCGCTCGAACTCACGCCTCTTATTCATGGTTTTTAGTTGACAGCTCAAGCAAGGGAGCCCAACTGAGGGTCGTGCTCATGATCAAGATTAGACGATGGTCTACATGTTGCTTTGATGTATTTGGGGTTGGAAACTCCTGAATTAAACACATAATTGTAACCTGATCAGAATTAAGTTATGTTGTATAAATTTTTTTTATAAAGGTATTGTATTGGCATGTCATTGTGATAAGAATATACATGATGTGTGAGAATTTATTTTTTTGCAGGTCCAATATGTCATTTAACATCATCATTTGAGTTTTGATTTTGGGCGGTATGTGAGTGTGTATTTTTATTTATATTAGTGATGTATGAATGAATAGAGTTATAATATTATGTAGAAAATGTTGTACAAGTGTGGAAATCTTTATATTTTAGGGAACATTCAGCTGAGACTAAGGTAGAATTCTTTTCTAAAATATAAGATGGTAGCACCCGGGAAGCGGGGTGTTACAAATGGTATCAGTGCTAATATGGGTAGTTGAGGTTATTAGAGTTAAAAGAATATGGTATGGGAGTTGAGTTCTTGAGTTATGATGGCAATGACTATTGGACATGAGTATGAATATGACATGCTTAATACAAGTTGTTTGTGAACCAATAAGACCATGGGAAAATTGTTAGCCTAGGGAATGAAATGAGACACCCTAGGGTGAAAGTAACTACACTCACTTTCAATCCGAAACTTGAATAAGGAATGAAGCAATGCTATTTGAAATGGACCGATGGTTGAAGTAGTCATGTGTTTGGTTTACGGTCCAACCGATTCAATAGGCCAATTCAACTGGTTGAATTGATTTTTTTATTTTTTTCAAAAAATTAGAAATATAATATAACATAATTTTAAAAAATCTAAACCATGGATATTAATCTAAATATATAGGCCTTTTATATAACTCTTTACTATTTTTATTTATTATTAAATTGAACTGGGCTATAGCAAACTGCTCAACTGATTGGTTCACAGTCTATTTGTTTTGATTAGCCAATTTAGCTCTGATAACAATAGTATGAAGAGGGAGACAAAGGAAGAGATCTCCAAGCTTTTCAACTAATAATATGTATGGATTCTAGGCGATTTGCACTTAACTTAAATGAAGGAAGGGCCTTGAGAAGCCCAATCTAGAAGAAACAAAAGTTGGAGTTATCTTTGAAATAAAGGGGGCCAACCTAGAAACAAAAATTAGGACTGACCTAGAAATAGAAGATGTTCCATAAATGAAAGAAAGGATATCCACGAGTCATGCCTTTGTATATATGGGAGAGGGGGGAGCAAAAATAGGCTGCCCATTCTAGAGGACTCCCCACCAAAACCAAGTAAGGATGACTCAAAAACACCAGGAAGAGTGAGTATAACTCCTCCCAAAGATATATCGGAATCCTCTCCATGTGCTAACATATCTTCTATGGAAACAACACAATAGGGAGTAGAATATTTGTTGGTCACGTACTATGGCTAGACTCACGTAATATATGAAAGTGATTCAAATGCACTACACAAATAATCACAAAAAAATTAGAATATAGAGTTTTGGTGGTTTGGCACTCTTTACGTACTCCACCCTCCAAGTCACAATCACATACTTGGGTTCCACTAGTTAACTTAGTCCCAAAGTTATAGTGATACATATACTTCGTTCTCTAGACTTACACTTCTAGATGATAATATAGATGAATCACTTACACACCTTGTAATGATTTAACTATCTCTTAGTTTACAACCTAAACTAAGTTATAACTAACAAAATAACAGAAATAATAAAAAGAAGCTTAAAGTCAATTCAAATCTCAGGTGACTTCAGTACTTCAGTTAACTTCAGATTGTCCAACTTCATTCACCTGCAAAACATATGTTAGAATTTTCTCATAATCTTAACTTTTTGACTTTCTCTTAATCACACAAAAAGATCTCACTCTCTTTTTCACTCTCACTTTCTTAAATAAATCTCCCATTATTATAGAGGTTCAACTGTCGGGAGATAATCTCTCAAAGAATACTGAGAAAAATGTTAAACAACTTCAAAGCTAAATCTTTTTAACTCTCAGCAATAGTCCCAAAATCATCTACGTTTTACCCAAAAACCATCAACATTTCCATCATAAAGAAATCCATTGAAGTTTAACTTCACCGAATTTCTCCATGACTATAAATCCATCGAGGTTTTATTTCGCCAGATGTGTTGTTGACTTCAAATCCGTCGAGGTTTCTGACCACAAAATGTCGAGTTGTTGACGAATTTCTCAATTTGGCATCTTCCTTACTTAACTTGTTTCCAAAACTTGTTTACATTCATTCCATCAAATTCAAGCAACCTGTTTCCATGCATTCCATTTCATTTACACAAATTAACCATATTTACATCAATCCACTCTACATCAAATGTGTATCATCATCAAAGCATATAGTAAAACTTATTCCATCCATGTTTGTTCATCATCAAAGCTAGAAATAGGAGTTAAATAATATTGTTTCACTGCAACCAATGAAGTAGCAAAACTAGAAGAAGAAGAAAAAAAGAGCTAGAAGGGTGGAAATGCCTCGCGATTCCCCCTCTAAAAGGCACCTCTGCCAATTCCATTATTGGATCAATAAATAGTCTCAGGAGAACATTGGTCTCAAAATATGATGTCCCAAATTTTGGAAAACCATTCCTCGGCACACACCTCATATGTAATGTCCTATTTAAAGATACACTGTCATCTTTGGTGCATATATCTCTAGTGTCAGGATCATAGGTTGAGATTAAGATGAACAAGATATAATAAAGGAGATAAATATAATTTTTCTTCATACATGAACACCTCTTTACATATCATGATATTAGCTATCACTCATAAACTGCTCCACTTTTTCCTACATACAAGTTTGGCATGTTTAGCTTATTCATTCCTTTCTCATTCTCATGTCTTGATGATTCTTATTACTTTTTTTCTTCTAAAAAATATTTTAAAAACAAATCATGAGTTGTGGACTCAATACTTCATTTATAAATTCATTCTCAAATCAAAATCATTTCAGTCATTTCATAAAAAGGACCATGAAAATCATTTATCCATGTCATGTTTCATGCTCATGGGCTTGTAATTGACCCCATATATAAATAATCATGCTAATACTGTGCTCATGCACATGTGCATATCAATGGCCCTACACATCATATGCATCACTGCACCATCATGCTCATACACATCAATGCATCCATGCATACAATCTCATCATCCAAGACACCTACTCTAAGGAGTAATATATTTCAACCCAACTATAGGAATTTGAATCATACTTGGGGAGTACTCTACTCTAACCCAAGTCAACTCAATCCGTCACAAATATCCATACACATGCCACATGCCATGCCATAATCCATACGTACCATGTGATCAAGTTGAGTCAAGTCTTACGCCTAAACCCATCATACAATCATGCATATTCATGTCATGCCATGCTTTATGCCTTTTCATGCTTTAAAAGCATTACTAAAGATCAATTCCAAAATAAAGAGGAAATTTCTAATAAAAATCAAAGCATAGATCATTTTTAAAGAAGCAACATGAAAATTTACCAAATTAACTAATTTAATCAAATGTAAGTGCTTGTTTTTAATTCAATTATCCTTGAGTTACTACTAGTCCATCACATAGAGTCATTTCTTGATTCCACCTATTTAAACAAACCATCAAGTAAACATAAACTTAAGTCTCTCATTTGATATTTCTATATTAATTTCTCAAATTCTTTCCTCTCTTGCCTAAATGAGTTTAGCCTTATCACTCATTAACTTGACATAATAGTTATTCATCCCAATCCTTTAAGTATCAACCACAAGTACAAAAAGTTCACTTGCCTCATCATGTTATCATGCTAATCACTAAATAATAGTTAACATTACTTCAACAAGCCAAAATAGCCCTTGATACATATTTGGTGAGGCTTTTGTTTCCAAACATCTTAAAATCAGTTTGTGTCAATAGATATTCAGGGATGAAATAAGAGTGTTTAGTCACATTTATACCATTAAGTCTTTTCAATATAATTTCACAAAGGTTACATAAAAATTATAGATTAAACTGAGCTTTGGATCACCTAATCTAAGCCATTAATCACCCACAATCATCACCACATTTTCGCACCGAGTTTTGAAAATGTTGGGGCCCACTGTTCATGTTTTGTTCATATGTGTTATTATTATGCACTGTTTATGCACTATTCATATACTATTTATATATACTATTCATAAACACTATTTATATACTATTGACAGAGACTTTCATCCCAACCTCCATGGATATTTTGTTTCCATTTATAAAAACACACACACACACACACACATATATATATTATATTTCTTGAATTCAAACCATATGATTTATTCTACATCATGAGAGGTTTATTTCAAGATGTATATATAATATCAAAAAATTTCAATAGTATGAGAATCTGATGAAATTTCTATTTTTAACAGATAAAAAACTTACATTAATTTAAAAATAAAATCATAATAATAATTTTTGAAATTTTCCTGCTAACATAGTACACATAAATTATGGTTATTCAAAAATTTGGATCTTATCAAAACATGCTTATAATAAATAAATCTAACTCACTTACCTAAATGCTAAAAATCTCTTCACCAAGATGCCTCTCCTCTCCCTCTCTCTCTCTCTCTCTGCCTTCTCACATTATTTCCCTTTTATATCCATTTGTCCAACTTCACATGCACAACCCACATGCATGATGTGGGTAAGACAATACATGAAACCATTCCAAAAGCAACTCCAAGGCAAAATCTTTCTTCTTCAAAACTAATGGAGTGAGACAAATGGGATGAAGAAGGAATAATTGATAAAGTGGGACAAATGGGATGGAGAAGAAATAATAGAAGAAGGTACCAAAAGGGTGACAAATGGACTCTTCCTTATTTTGGTCTTAATCCTTCTGGCTTCTTAAAAGGTTCAGTAAAGGGAAAAGGCCAACAAACGATATTAGTAGAGACTTTGAGGGTAGAAGCCTTTCCTTGACAGAGACCCAAGGAAATAGATTCCTACCTAGGCAAAAAAAGAATAGAGGTTTCCTACTCTATTATGAAGGCTTACTGGGAGAACTATATAGATGGAGGAGGTAAATGGTCATAAACCAAAACCTCCTAACTAGGGAAGTCGTAAGGAAAATTGTCCTCCCGATAAGACTCCTCAAAGGATAGACCACTTAAAATTTCTCCATTGACATCAAACAAAATCTAACAATACTTAAGCTATACTACTCAAGAAAGGAAAGCACTACTGCTGGATGAACTGGATTGGTAACCCATTGACTTGGAAATGACCATTGGCCTCCACATCCAATGATGCTTCCAGTCATCTTCTCCATAAGCGACTAGGGAAAAAATTATCCCTAGGGAACGTGGGGAGCCAGGTAAAAATAATTGGCAAAATTTGAAGCTTTGTTAAGGAAAAAAATAGAAGAAAACATGCCTACAAAAAAGATAGGCACCCAATGACGGTTGTGCATTCTTAATGATAAATGGACACAATATATAATCAACTATTGGGAATAAGTTAGCTAGAAGTGAGATTGTACACACTAAGGAGTTTAACTATGAAGTTAAAGCGAAAAAGATACAAAAATGCCCGCAGAGAGTTCAAATAAATGGAAACAAAGCTTTCCGGCAAACGACGAAGAAGCAATAAAGGAGAAGGCAAGACCCAGTACGTACCTTCAAGAAAAGAATGGGCGCGAAACTCCTTGAGGCTATTAGAGACATGATCGTGAGACTTACTGACAACCATCATAAAAGCTTAAGAAAACTAGAAATACTTTAAGTTGAAAGGGAGTGTCTAAAGAAAGCTTAGGAAACAAAAGATAGAAAACAAAAAAGAAATGGTAAATAATCGCCTTATATAGACATCATGCACAAGAAACACTTTTGATTCTACAAGAAGTAGGATATTTAAATAGAAAAGCAACGGTCATTTTGTCATGTCATAATAAAAACTTGAACACATAAATGAATATTGTTACGAGAATGTGCAGAAACATTGTGTTAAGTCACAAAAAGCAAACAACAAAAGCTTTCATTTTTCAAATTAAGAAAAATGCAATTTTGTAATCCTATGAAGAATAGCAAAGTTGCTCTAAAGATCATGAAAAGTGAAGCATAAAGGAAGCAGAAGCATAGTTCTTTATGCAAAAATGCTAGACTATCATGAAATTTAGAAAAGTAACAAAAGGGCCAATTTTATTAAAGTCAGGTACATTGCTAAAGTGCCTGGGGACCAGCAGCTTCAAATAATATGGGACAATGATGAAAGCACTTACTTATTGAGAGTGCCAATAAGTGTCCAAAAGTGACATTCGAACAAACATAATAAAGTTAGTTGAAGTAAAAGCATTATTCAGATTGACATAGGCATTATAAAGAAATAATTGTGCCAGAAAAAGAAAAATAATTCATTAAATTCATTTCAAGTAGGTAGGTTTGTGCATGGGCTCGGGTTCAAACTGAACCCACCCAAACCCAATTCGAATTTGGCTAGGGTTGGGCTGTAAAAAAAAACACAGGTAGAGCTCGATCTGAACCCGACTGAATGGTGGGTTCGACCAGACTGAATCTGAACCTGGTCACAGTTAAATATATATATATATATATATATAAAGTCAAAAACATATGTATCCTGAAATATGTATTATTTTTACTGAGTACATGTAGGAAAATGACATATTGGGAAAAGGTACCTACATACTTGGTGTTTTTGATATATGGTTCTACTTCATATTGTTAGTGAAGCAAAAACAAGTCACGTTGTCATTAGAAATACATGTGATCCAATGTGGAAAATCCCACAGGTTATGCTAGATACATAATTATTTCCATCATTACTTTGAAGCTAATGTATTCCAAGAGCAAAGTTTCCTTTGGATACTTGTGGAAATCTCAATTGGACTAGACAAAGTTACTTGATTTTGATTCTAGTGAATAGTTCCAATAGATTATTTTTCCTGCTATCCAAGAAACCATAAAGCTCCCATAGTCTGTCATTGCAAATAGACCCATTTCTATTTGCCTATCACCTTGTTCCTCAATTGCATACTCTACAAAGTATGCGGGCCTACTAAAATCTTAATTGGTAATTGATTTCTTTGTATTTTGAGTAAGGCTTTGACACTTTAGACTCAGGGCTCCTTTTGGAGTGTAAACTTGGATGCTAAGGTTTCATTATGATGGAACAATTATGGTGCATTTGGAGGAAGAAATCAATCAACTTTAATGACATTGGTATGAGAAATGAATAAAAAATTGATTTGTTGGAGGAAAAAAACCTGTCATATTGGATATATGCAGGTAAATAGTTGCTAGAGAGGGGAAGTCTGAAATGCTTATTGGATGAATCATGGATATTCATTAAAAAAATAAAAAGAAGACTTTTAGGAGGTCTTTGTGAGATTTTTTTTTTGCCTTATTGTAGGGTATAATAAAGAAGACAATCTATCACTTGGTTCAAGTGTATTGAAAATCCAAACTTGAACCTGAATCGAACTCGAAAGCTTAGGATAAGGGTTTGGCAAAGGTTTCAAAAGTAAGGTAAGGATTAGGGTTAGACATATATTTTACACAAGGGTTAGGGTTGGACATAGGTTTTAAAAGTAGGGTAGGGATTAGGGTTGAACATATATTTTACACATAGGGTTACGGTTGGGCAACCTCAAACCCGAACCTCACCCAGCCCATGCACACCCCTACAAGTAGGGAATACATCAAGAGAGTTTTTAACAAATAAAATTACAAAGTGGCCCTTATGAGTGATAGCAAAGGCAAAATGGGAGGTTAAAGTATGAAATGGAAATATAATTTATTGAGTTGGTGCATCTCTGACTCCTTGAGCTCGATAATATGACGTTAAGCATCCGCCAACTCCGTTGAAGTCTTCACATGGTATAGGGCCTCCACGTGCCCGATGGAATGTTTGGTGAGGCGTCGATTAGCCACCCAAAGTAATATGCAGGTGAACTAGTACCACGCTTCAAGGAATGTAATTTTTTGGTACAATCTATCTATTCTCGAAGCCATGTGACTTATCAAGTTTGAGCTCTGTGAATTTATTTTTGAGACAAACTGCATAGCAAATGATAATAGGCAACTACATCTATAGACCATGTGAAGTAGGTTTCTATGCATCAGAAATGCTTCTGCGAGTAGGAAATTCAAAAAAGGCTAAAAATAGTTTGCCATTAATGCTAGAACATAAATTGGTATTAATGAAAATATGCAAACCTATGTGTCACGAGTATCATAATAAGGAAAATTGAACCTCATAAAAGTGGTGTAAAAGACCAAGCTAACTAGAAAGATGAGTTCCACCACATCTCTTTAAGGGAATTAGTGTTATGGAATTGCAATACTAGATAAGCACTACAAGTGGTAAATTAGCCACATTAACCTCCAACTCCAAAAAAGAGACTTATTCCAACCTTGATACAGCTCTACCTTAAATCGAGATTGCTCCCAGAAGGACTACCAATAGAATTGAATGATGTACAATCCTCAAGCATACCTCTTTAATTAGAGAACTTTACTATCCTGACATATAATATTGTATTTTTTTGTATATTGATCTAAACTCAACTATAAAAAATTAGGTATACACACCCCCTGTATATAAGCTTTATGCACCACATATACCTCATCTGAAGGTTCTATTATTGACTTAAATATTGAAGTGTTTATGCAAAGACTACCTTTGGCATCCTCTAACATTCTTTCAATCTTAGAGAATCTTTAAATAAAATTCTTGAAGAGCAATTTGGTTAAGAGCCTAAATAATAATTATATATATATAAATAGTAGTGGAAAACTTATAAAATTTTATAGTAATTAAAAATTTCACGTCAATTTTTAAAATTTGTAACAAAAAGTGTATCATGATGCATCCAAATAATGCACGTGTCATATTTGATCTGCTCAGAGCTTATTAGCCGATGTAGGTCCTCCAAGGCACTAAAATCAAGCGAGCAAGAGAGTGAGACCTAGAAGCCCCTAGAAGCAAAACTCGTCAGTACAGCTGAAGTACATGGCTCAAAATTCGTTTGCTGGATTTGAATCCAAATGACTAAAATTTGAAAATTACTAACAAAGATTAAATTGCCCTTTAGGAAGCTAAATACCCAATGTAATATTTAGAATAGTTTACCTAAAATATTTAGATAAATTAAAATAAAAAATTAGTTAACATTTATTTGACAAATAAACATCAAAAAGAAAAATGATTAAATTTAAAATTTAATAATTTTTTAAAAGTGTGTATATTGTAAAGAATTAAAGATTATCTAATACTTATTGGAGTATTTTAGAAAAAATAATAAAATTTTAATAAGCTGAAAAGCAAATCGAAAGATCTAGGGAAGGAACACTGATTAAAAATTTATCCTCGCGATCACAGGTGGGCAATTGTAGACCGTAGATCCAGAAAGGGGCTGTGGCGTGAATGTCATGGGTGGGCAGGTTGGTTGGAGAACTTCCGCTTCTGAATTTAATGGCGAGAGAGATGTTGCTACAAGCCTACGACGCGCCAGAAACAGAAGGAAACGTGAAATTTAAGGGCGAGGGCGATGTTGGAAAAGCTGAAAAACACGCCAGAAACGGAAGGAAACGTGACGAGGTACGGATGATGCTCTCATGAAATACTTCTTCCTCTGGTCACCCACCCCAGATGTTGACGTCACATCAGTAGACTGATGCCAGATGTATGGACTAGATATTCCACCGCTTTGCTGTTGGAAAAGTCATTACGTGCTTTGGATGAATGGAAGCACGTTTCGGCTGGGCCTTCCAATCGGCGACAATGTCAGTACAATGGAACCCTGATAGAACTTATTTGATTATTATATAAATTTTAAATCTTTGATCAAATATTTATATCTTGGACCGTTACTTCCATCAAAATAAACCGTTCTATAAATTTTTATTACATTCTAATATTTGAGTAAATAAATCAAGTATTTATTTATTGGTGAAAGAATATTAAAAACCTTTACTGAAAAAACATGAAAAAAAACCCGGCTTGTTAGGCTGAGAAAATTGGCGTAAGCAATACGGAAGTACAATCAGCCAAATGGACGAGTTTAAAATAAATAAAAATTATAATTAAAAATATAAATAATAAAAAATGAAATCATTATAAAAGTATGTGTCGAATAACTCTTGAGGGATAGAATTTTCATTGTTAGTAAAAATCAATTCAATTCAACCGATCTATTTCAAACGATTAATATTTTGAAAAATCTTAATCAATCGTAATCTTAGACATTTCAAATGAGTAAAGTTCCCGTCGACCTGCTGCTGCAGTCTACATTCTACAGCGTATGGGGACGAGGGGAGATGTGGTGGAACGGGAAAGGATAAACATGAGACTCTGCTACGTGGACGTTCCCATACGGAGCATGGAGTTTTATGTTATCCAATTGCAACTTTTGGCCTATGAATTGCATTCCTATCTATTGCGTTAAGGGATGAGACGTCATGCGCCATCAATGAACGACTTTTAAAATTGGAAAATATTTAAATAATTATATCTCTATACACGACACGTGGAAGAAAAATGCATTCGCTTTATCCGCACTTTCCCACCAAGATGGGTAGGTAAATTAGTACATTGATTTTCATTTGGGTCTCACTTTGATAATTTTTTAAGATCCGATCCAATTATTTATCTTATTATCATTTATTTAACTAAAGTTTCAAAGATTATTTCAAGCAAAGGCTTATATTAGTTATATAATTAAAATTAAATTGAGAATGAATTTTAACACCTTAAAATTATCTGATTATTAATTTAGAGAGACCCATTAAACATTCAACCTTCTAAAATATTCATCTCATCTATTCTATTATTTATATAGGATTTTATAATATTTCAATAGTTGAGTGGGTAGATTCAAGTAAAATTTGAGATTTTTAATAGTTTTATTAAATATAAAATACTAAATATAATAGTCAAATTTTTTTTTATAAAATCACGTACTAATCTACTTTGGTACCTACATGCATCGCCAAATATTCCTTATACATATGCGTCTATGTGTGGTGGGGATGGGGGCCTTTTTGCAGTGAGTTTGTCAATCTACAGTTGATATATATTTGGGTCTCACCCAAATCATTCCTCAAGAATCTTATATGAAGATCTTCCAAAACAAAAAAAATGTCAGAGGGCGCCGAGGTTTATCCTGACACAAGCACTCTGATGCTCAAGTTAGTAAGGGCCTTAATAAAAATTATGAGGAATAGGGAAAGCTTGCTCTTCAAAGAGCTCATACGCGACATATTTATAGTTAAGCATTAAAAATATACATACCTAGAGATACACATAATCCTTACACAAATGGTATAAGGATTCTTGAGAGATACATATTCTAGTTCTTTTAGGATTTTTCTTTAGGAAACGATTATAGAATTTCATGGAACTACATTGTAATTGGGAGAGATTTCTCGTTAAAATCGAAATTTGACGTAGTTTGGTGCCAGCTAGATAATAGATATCCAGTATTAGAATTCCCTAACAATATGTAATGCTTTGTTGGCCTGGGTAATGTTTATCTTTTTAAATAAAGGAATTAAGCATTTATAAATTTATCTACACATTTTACATGCAATTGTATGTCCATATAGCTTTTTAAAATATTCATAGATATGTTGTAAATTTATTTAAAAAATTACAATAATACCAACTCTGTTACTCATTGTCACAATGGTCTAAAATGGGGTCGCCAATGGAATTGCTATAATTGTAAAATTCTTATAAATTTACTTGTATATTTGCTATTATTACTAAAGCAATAATTTATCTATAATTAACCCCTCGCTTTTATACATAACTATCCTTAATAATTTTAGTTTTTATTCATTTAATTTTAGTATTACTCATCAATTTCAAATCATCATCAACCATTACTCGATGCAAATTAACAAAATATGGGTAGAAAAGAGACGGATAAGTGGGAGAAGAAACGCAAACGAGAAATAAGAAAGGGAATCTAAAAACAGTGAGGATAAGAAATAGCATCATGCAAAGTAATGATTAAATAAAAATAAATTAAATATATTTATATAAAAAAAGATAGGAAATAATCGTTGAAGATATAGATAACAATAAAAAGAAGGTTAATTTAATGTTAAATCACATTAAAAAATAAAAAAATGAAAATAGGTGAATTGCACGTCAGAGGTGCACGCATTTTCCCCATTTCCAAAAGGGGCTTTTGGTAATTATACGACTACAGGTGAGAGGTGCATCGGGCAGCACATTATCCTCTGTGGCTCTGACCGATCACATGCTCTCATAAAATCTGTCTGCTGAACTGATACTGTGGTCCTCATTTCAATACACGGAAAGAAATCTACAACAACCACCATATTCTTATTTGGACCATTCATCAATTATTGATCGGGGCTCCACAACCTATCTGATAATTAACCACACATCCTGATTCTTGTGGCAATTGACGGTCCACCATATGGTGGCTGCATTAGGTACCTTTTGGTGTAGTGCATCTTCATCTGCGATCAGTAGGATGATGTGAGGAATGCCGCATCGGCAGGACACCCAACTTCCAATGGTCGCTGCGGATTTAAAAACTGTCTGATTCACGTCACAGCCATCGTTCTTATCTCTTTACGTCTCTCAAACAAACCTTGAAAACGAGTTACAACTTCTGCTTGTGGAATGTGTCTCATATGCCTCGTGTAAAAGGTAATAAGATCATAGCTCTTCCCAATCTCCTAATACGATGTTATTAAATTAATTAAATATCACGTCAATTAAAGCAAGCAAAAAAAATCATCTCTCTTTCCAAGCTCCTAATACAATCCTTGGGTGCTTTTGGAAATTAACCGAAGATTGGAAAATGTTTAATATGAAAAAAAAGAGGAGAAAGAATAAAAAGAAAAGATGCAAGGGTGTAGAAATTTATGATTAAAAATACATAAACTTTTTGATTAAAAATTCAATAAGTACTGATTAAATATTATATATATATAGAATACAAAGATAATAAGTTAAAAATAGACATGGATAGACATAACTTTAAATAATAAATAGAAAAATGGGGGAGGAAAACAGAGAGAACTTTGCTTCTTTTCGTGTCAACCAAACGCGGCATATTCGTAGAGAAATGCCCAAGAGAATCTCCACCGATAGCATCTGGCTAGCTCTATTCTCCAACCATTTCTATTGTGGGTTTGCCATCTCATTACAGCTCGCCAGGCAGTTTGATCTAAACCTAAAAATTCACCGTCCTCTGTTGGCCGATATCACTTGGAAATTGGAATGGACACGGGATGGACGATCTGGCCTTCAACTCAGGATCTGAGAATGTGTGGCCGTTGTGTTTAAATGCAGATCAATCGAGACACCAACCTACCAGTGAAACGAGCCATAAAGCA
>JAYJMB010011371.1:29492-47114 GCA_036873735.1 Pouteria campechiana
CTGAGAATGTGTGGCCGTTGTGTTTAAATGCAGATCAATCGAGACACCAACCTACCAGTGAAACGAGCCATAAAGCAACAAGTAAAGACGCATAACACCAAGGGTAGAACGGTCAGTTAAACGTCATTCTTGGAGACAGGTGAGCAACCAAAGGCCAGCTGCGGAATGAAATCCCAGTACAAGTAAGAAAGCTAGTTACGAAACGAAATTGAATCGTTTGCTAGCCCCCCACGTTTTAGTGGCTGCTTGCACGCAATAATGCATTTTGTTCAAAAGGAAATGATGTGAGGAGTGGCGTTATTAGGAATGAAAATAAACGAAGTTTTTTTTTTTTAAGATAATATGATAATATGTATATATATATACACATATATGATTATTAAAAAAAGTTTATGGAGAAATATAATTGATTAATTTCCCAAAAAATTTAGACATCTTTATCTTTATAATGTTTTAGTTTTATGTCATGAAGTTAATAAAATTAAAATAAATAAAAAAATAAAATTACTATAATAGACATATATCTCATATTAGTGGAATTACTCCTTTAAAAAAATATTTTTTTGTGAAAACTCCAACTAGCTTTTCTCCATCTCGTTTCGTGCGCTGGTCCACAATGCGAAGGCTGCCACGGGCTTTAGAGACAATGGTCATAGACCGCTCTTTAGTTTAGAGCCGCCCAAAAACTCCGTACGCATCCACATCTTAAGATTGTCCGCGGCTGACACGTGTAACGGGAACAAAGTTGTGGTCCATATTTCCTGCTCTGCTTTCATTTTACTACTTTTTTGGCCTTTTTGATTCTAAAACTCATTAACTTCACCAAGGAGCTGAGCTGTCTTTTTGTTGCGCCAGAGCCAGTTGGAGGGCTGTCGTTTTCCGACGCGGACCGTCCGCCACGACCGGTTAGATTAGAGGCCCATGCAACATTGCAACCTTGATGCTGCCGCATTCAAACAACTAAATCGTTTCATAACATTATTTTATATTTATTAAATAAATTAAATTAAATACTCAATGAGCATCCAGCAAATAAAAAATTATTATATGCTCCATTCTAATTAAATTTAAATTTATTTTATTTATTTCAATTTTAAATTTTAATTAATGATTGACTTAAAGTGGGTTTCGATGAGAGGACGATTTTTTAAATCTTTAATGTAGGAGGTCACGATATAATTATTTGTCGTCAAATAAATCCAAATAAATTAGATATAATTTTTTAGAAAAGATAACTCGATGCTAGAAATACAAATTAAGATAAAAAAAATAAAACCATTGTAGATAAATCGAGGTAGCATCGTGTAAAAGGATATCAAAGTATATATTATTTGAAAATAAAAAAACAGCAAAATTTTCTCCCACGATATAATGTATAGGTAGATAAATAATTTTATTTTCTCTGTCACTGCAATGGCATCGTGTTTTACTTCTGCTTTACAAACAAACATTTCATTTTCAGCCACCCAAATAGTCGCTAAGTTTGGTTGCGGCCAATATTGCTTCGCCGTTTTACGATGCGAGCCACATGCAACGCATCTGCGCGGGCCACCCCCCCAGCTGTCCCTGTCCGCCTTTTCCAAGGCGAAGCTTCCAGATGGTGTGGTGGGCCCCACCCGTTAGGCTCCACAAGGTGGAGGAAGGGACGCCCGGGGAGCCAACGCGTTCTGTGGCTCACATTGACCGCACTCGATGTGACGATCACACAACCATTTTTTATATAATTTCAGTGGGGTGGTCCACTTAAAGTTTTGAAATTTTTTGTTTTATATCTACAGCGATGGTAGACTAATGGTAGCGTCTCTCTCAAGATTAACGGTTCGGATTTCACGGGAAAATCAAGCATCGGCAGTAAAGACGTGCTACCGCACGGATCCGAGGCCCGCGTTGATGTGACAACTGCAGCGTCGTCGAGGCTCCGAAAGAGAGCGCATCCATCTCTGGTCGGCGTGAACAAGAAGAGGGGAGGAAATTTCACTTTTTTAAATTCACACGCGACATTCATGATTCTTCTCCTGTAATTGTGGCGGCGCAGGTTTAAATTATGAAAATAGGGTCTTAAAAAAACTAAGATATTATTAGGTGCTTCTGCAGTCTCCACTTCTTGCTACGAGCAAGCCCTTTTCATTTTTTAATTATTTATTATATAACAAATATAAGGATCCGTTTAGATACATTAACAAGAGTGTACTAACAATATACTTTCTTTTATACAACTTTTTAAATTAAACTAATGTGATAACATGACTCATAATTATCATAATAATTTTATTTATTATTATTATTATCTGTATTTTTTATTATTTTTTATTGAAAACCTCATATTAGTAATGTCATACCATTATACTTTTTTTAATACACTTCTTTTTTAATGCACTCTTTTCTTAGTGTACTTTATCCAAATAAACTCTTAAATTATGGACAAGACTTTGAAGTTGTTGTTTTACCCTTGCACACCTAAGCTCCTTTTATGGCATTTTGCTTGTCCAAAAATCACTTATTTCAAAACATATAAGATATTTTGGAACCACTCTACCTGCATTGTCGTTTTGGATATAATTATATGTTAGAGAACTCTAACACAGGTACTCAATTATCCAGCAGACACTATACCATATAGGATTACAATACAACGGGGGATATATTTCGCCACTCTATGTAGTCTTGCGAATCAAGAAATATGAATGCATATCATCTTAGAATTTTTTTTCTAGGAATGACTCTCCATTACCTCTACTTATACATGCTAGTTATGCACCCATGCTCAACTATAAATATACTTAGGACATAAATTCTTGCTACTACCCCATTCTCCTCGAAAAGATTCTTATTTACTGACTTGAGCGTCGAAGTATTCATGTCAGGAATACCCACAACGTTCTTTGACTCTTTTTCGATTTTGCAGGATTCTAGGTAAGATCTTCTTGAGAGTCATAACAATATTCTATTTGAAGACAACCTAAACATTAACGTCTTTTATGGGAACCCAACTATATAGTTACTGGTTTTAATTACATTATTTACAAATTCTTATTTTCTCACCCATTTTATGATTCTTCAATCTGAAGAGGTCCACGAAAAATAGAATCCAGATAGGACCTATTTTATGATTATTTAACCTAAATAGGTTGACGAAAAACAGAATCCAGATAAACTAATGGAAACTACGAGCGACAGCGAGCTCCCTAAAATCCCGCCATCCAGCGGCTCCATAAAAGCCTTTGGCAAATCCTCCACTCCCGCATTAAGATGCCTATTTGATTCATGAGTAGGTCGGTCCTGTTTGATGCACGATTCCGTAAAGTCAATGCAAGCTAGAGACGTCTGTGGGAACAGGTAAAAAGTGACAGCTGCCGCTGGGCTACACGTCAATCGTCTCTCTTCAATGGGAAGATTCAATACAAACTCCAGCAGTGAGCAGCCAAAGTAGCAGAACACAAGTCCCTCTCCCATTCGCGCCATTAGCATGCATTTGCTCATATGTAAACTACTGCTCACCCGCCTCATGCACAACGACTTCTCAATCATGAAAATCCAATCCAATAACATAGACACGGATACCTTGTTCTGCCATTGGTTAGATTTCCTCTTCAATTATATGACGTAAGAGCCTGAGAGCTGGTGGCAATACCGTGAAAATCATTTAGAAGTCTTAGTTTTCTAAAATTCCTATACTGATTGTGGCTTTTCAATGCACGTTTTTCAATATTCTCAATACGTTGGATTTTCAATATTGTCATTTACAGCGCTATCAAAACTCCATTAATCAACAAAGCCAGATACAAAAGTGGCAGTGATGGGAAAACAACAAGGTGAAGAGGGAGAAATTGCAATACTAAAATTACTCCACTGATCCACCTTTCTGCCTTTCTGCCATGTTGAAATTGCAATTGAACACCGCATGTGATTGGCTTTTTCGGAGCAAGAGGCTTACAAGACTCTTTCTGATCTGAGGTTGAGAGCGATGCATGATACAGATCTTGTTAGAGGACTGCACCTAGTTTTCTCCTCCATATGCCCATTTCATTTATCCAATGTTTAATAAATAAGTTTAATTAATTTATTCATCCAAAAAGAGTCTATAGCTTCATTCAATGCAGAGGAGGTATTTCTTAAATTGAAAGATGCAATGAAAGATGGATATGATATTTCTAAATTACAGATTGCCATGGAAGGATAAATTCAGTATTTTTAAATTATAGATTATGTGAAAGATGGATCCGGTAGTTCTAATTTGCAAGTCACCGCAAAAAGGCATAAAAACAGATCCAATATTTTTAAAATTGCAGGTTGTCATAAAAAATAGATTTGAGGTAATGTTATATATTCTTGAACAGCAGATCCGATGTTTCCAATATTTTCTAAAATTGTAGTATACATTCCTGAGTGGTGGATCCAATCTTTCTGAAATTACATTATATGTTCGTGAGCGGCAAATCCGATATTTTCTAAAATTGCATTATAGATTCATAAGTGATGGATCTGATATTTTTAAGATTACAAGTTGCCATGGAAAAATATCTTAAAAGCTTGAACATCTGAGGATGTATTATCAGTATAATTCTCTCTAGCTTATTATATGTCAATTAAATATTAATCATTTTCCTTTACTAAGTTATCTAGTTCTATTATTACTTTTCCCAATGGAATTTGAAACAGAACACAAGATGAGTCAAAGGACGCGCTCTACAGGGCTATCAAGCATTCTAGTTCTATTCGTAGAACTGAAGAGCAAGTTTTAAAAAGGCCTTAGAGTTTCTGGTTTTACTATATGCTCAATTGGTGAGTATTTCAGTTCTATTCGTGGAACCAAAGAATGAGTCTAAAGGAGGTTCTGGAATTTCCGCTTTTGCTATATACCCAATCGGCTAGTATTCTGGTTTTGTTAACAGAACCAAAGAGAAAGTCTAAAGAGGCCATAGAGTTTTTGATTTCGCTATATACCCAATTGGTGAGTATTCTGGTTCTGTTCATGGAATCATAGAGCAAGTTTATTACAGGCCCTGGAGTTTCTATTTCCACTATATGTCCAATTGGTGAGTATTCAAGTTTCATTAGCGGGACTGAAGAGCCGATCTAAAAGAAACCCTAGAGTTCCCAATTCCGCTACATGCCCAACCGATGAGTATTTTAGTTCTATTCATTGAATCGAAGAGCGGGTCTAACAAAGACCCTAAAGTTTTTGATTTTGCTATATGCCCAGTCGGTGAGCGCACCTAAACAAATGCTAACAAGTATTTTATTTTCATTCATGGAGCCGAAGGGCGGGTCTAACAGAAGCCCTGGAGTTCTTAGTTATGCTGTTTGCTCAACCAGTGAGTACTCCAATTTCGTTCAGAAATTCGAAAAGCGGGTCTAACAAAGACCCTAAAGTTCTTAATTTTGCTATATGCCTAGTCGGTGAGCGCACCTAAACAAATGCTAACAAGTATTTTAGTTCCATTCATGGAGCTAAAGAGCGGGTCTAACAGAAGCCCTGGAGTTCTTAGTTCCGCTATATGCCCAACCAATGAGTGCGCTTAAACAAAGGCCAACAAGTATTTGGGTTTCGTTCATGAAGTCAAAGAGCGAGTTTAACAGAAGTCATAGAGTTCCCAATTCTGCTATAGGCCCAATTTGTGAGTATTCTGATTCCATTTGTAGAGCCAAAGAGTGAGTTTAAGAGAGGCCGAGGAGTTTTTGGTTTCGCTATATGCCCTACCGGAAGGTGCGCCTAAACAGAGACCACCAAAATTTTGGCTCCATTCATAGAACCGAAGAGTCAGTTTAAGAGAAGCCCTGGAGTTTTCGATCTCACTATATGCCCAATTGAAAGCTGTGTCTAAGCAGAGGCCACCAAAATTCCAGTTCTGCTCATGGAACCAAAGAGTGAGTTTAAGATAGGTCCCACTATATGCCCGACTAGAAGGTGCGCCTAAACAAAACATATATTGGACCAAAACATAGCCTGATTCCACAAAAATATTCAAAAGTTACAAGTAGTTTCATCAAAAACTTGTAGCAACAAGTCTTCCACGCATATCAAAAGAAATAAACCATAAGAAAATCATGTCTTTTCATTTCACTCAAGTTAGACAATTATAAATTCTCCCCATCTTGCTAAATATTATCTAAGTCTACACTAAGAAACTTCCTAGAAATCTTTCGCTTACAAGAGTCAAAGGTTCGCCTAAAGCAGTTAGTCATCTATTGGAACAGCATCTCTTGACACTCTGGGTCCTCAACAAGCTGCTCCAAACGCTATTGACAAACCCGAGAAAGTTCAGCAGCTGCTTTGCCCACAGCAAATCGACCTCTTGCTAAAATTCGCCTTCACGCCTTTTAGAGCACTGACTTTCAGCATCAATGTCTCCTCCTTGTCGGCAACCTCTACTTTCACCTAGGCTAGCTACTTTGCTTTAGAATTTGTGGCAACCATAATAGTGTCTCGGTCCACTTCCGCCTTCCTAAGAGCTTCCTCTGCTTCCTTACGAGGCTCTTCTGTGGAATCCTACTCTGTTATTAAATCCCACTCCTTGACCTTAAGTGCATAAGCGATCTCCTTCAATTTTCTAAAATGGTTTCATTCCTCCTCCAACTCCGCCTTTGTAACGGCGAGTTCGATGATGGCACGGTCCCGCTTGTTTCAAACCACAGAGGAAGTCTACCTTCTTCGCTTCCACTCTAGCTCTTCCTCTGCTTCCTCTAAGCATTCAGACTGGACCCACAATTGACCCTGGACAATGTTTAGCTACTAAGCACAGATCTTTATTCGATCAATGATGTTCTATCTAGTGATTGAGCTCTGCACAATATCCAAAGTGGAGTCCACCACTAGGTTATCCCAAGACATGACCAGAGCTCAAGAACTATCAGTAGGGCATGAGAGCTCGGTGATAAAGATAATTGCTTTCTTAGGACACTCTAGGAGGGGGTTATTGGTATCTCTTCTGATTAGAGCACAGATCAACAGGAGTAGAGGAATGGGCATGCTCAACTAGCTTCAGGTATGACCCCAGAGCCGGATCCCCGAGAGACTCAGAAGGAGGGACAGAAGAAGAAGAGGCAACAACGGACGATCGCCTCCGGGCAAACTTCTCAATCCTTCTTGAAGGAGTGGATAGACCCGCCCCTCCAGCAAAAAGAACTAGTGTGACAATGAGATCTTTCGCCCTCTGGGAACAACCAGCACAAACCCAAGGAATAAGGTCATATTCTTACTTTATAGTCGAACTCAAGTCCAAAAAAAGAGAAGATAGAGAAGACATAAGAGGAATAAGATTAGGACTGATGACCTCCTAACTAGAAAAGTCACATGGAAAGTCCACTTGACGACAATGGTCCACAAAGATAATAACATTCACTAACAACATACCTACATTCATTAGCCTATACCTAAGGACGTATAAGCTATATCGCTCTAAAGGAGAAAGAACAATTTAAAGGCAGATTGGACTGGTCATCCAAACCACTGTAAAAGGAAGTTTTCTAGCAACCTTGACCCATGCCCAATGACTTTTCCAATCATTATCTGGGCCAGTGGCACGAGTGAACATCTTAAACCAGGAAGCACAGGGGAGGAGATAAAAATAGTAGCTAGAGTGGGAAGCCTTGCTCAAGTTAAAAAAAGATAAAAAAACATAGAAAAGGTGAAAACAGAAATTTTTCGAAGATTGTGGACCTAGCGGCAAAGAGACATAATATAAGATCAACTATTAGGGACCAATTGTCCCAAAAAAATGTCATAACCACAGAGGATGGCAGAAATGAAATGAATCTAATCTAAACAAAACCTCGCCCTAAGAGAACATAAAGAAATAAGGATGAGACCTTCCCTAAGATGCCAAGGAAGGGCAGATGATTCTGGAAATACCCAACTCATCCCCATAGGTAATGGGTGGAGTTAGAATGTTTCCATAACACTATTAGAAAGGCACAGATGAGATCTCTCGACAACTATTTGGAGAAGGAAGAGAAATTGAGAGTACAAAAAAAAAAACTCAAGGAAAAGGCATTACCAAAGAAGAAGAAGAAGCAGCATGAGCAAAGGAAGAAGATGACGAGTGGGGAACTGAGTTTCCATTTCTGCAGTGGTGTCTTAAAGACACCTCCCCACAAAACTATTTATGATTTTGTACAAACTAGAGAATTGTCAGCCTAGAACTTTGTGAAAATAAAAAATTGGCCATTTTTCACATCTCACATTTAAACCACATACATGTTGGCGAATAGGAGCATCGAAGAATAGCACCTGTATGAATAATGCAGCCGTAAAATGATTGTCGACAGAATTCAAAAGAGTAATAGAGCCCGTGAAAAGGCACACAAGACAGAGGCACACAGATTTGCCAGAGCGACCTAATCATGAAGAAATAACAAACGGCGGATCCTCTAAAGCATTATAATCTACGGAACCGGTTATGAGATAAGTAAACATTGCATAAATGCACATGGATACTGGAAATGAACTGTGTCAAAGTATTAAAGAATGCACAAGAGAACAAGTAAATAAGAAAATGGGTTCTACTATATCTCCTTAAGGGAGGACTGGTATTAGTGAAGTTTAACACAAGTGCTTAATTATTTAGCTAGCACTTGTCACATAGGATCCCAATACAGACAGGAGATCTATTTTGCCACTCTACACAGTCCTGCGAATTAAGGAATGTGAATGCATATCACCTCTGAGTTCTTCTCCAAGAATGACTTTGCATTCCCTCTTGCGAATAAGCTACATACGCATGCCGACTACGTACTCATGCTCAACTATAAATACACTAAAGTATATACCCTTTGGCATAAGCTCTTGCTACTACCCCATTCTCTTTGAAAAGAGAACGTTTACTGACTTGAGTGTCGGAGTGTTCACATAGAGAACACCCCGGATGTCTTTTAACTCTTTTCTAGTTTTGCAAGATTTTAGCTTAGATTTTCTCGAGAGCTACATCAGCATTCCCTTTAGAAATTACCTAAATATCATATAAGTGAGATAAATCCATAATCCTGCCGCTATGTACACATACTATCAAATAAAAAAATGTGAATACTTTCTATGTGTTTCATGTGTCACATAGTGATGGTATGGTTAAATATAGTTGATGTATCAACATGAGCACTCTTCTTTTGGAGCATTATTTGTAGCTTTTTTTTGGATTCTTCCTTTTGGGCATCCCTTGCCCATTGATGCAAAATGTGGCTTTAGTCTCTCCCTCTAATGGGTACATAATTATTTCAATTTGAAAGTTTAAAAATATTTGTTGAGTTTAGGTGTAGAGAAGAGAGAGCTAAAAAAAAAACAATTGATTAGGAGAGGTTTCTTGTTAGCATAAATATTATTTATTTATCTTTGTTTTATATATTATTATGGTGTTTTATGATGCATTAGGAAGAGAGCTAATATATTCTCTTTTGTACCTTTTAAAAATTAATTAATATTTTAATTATCATAATAATCTTATTTTATCTTATCATTATTCATATTTTTAAATAATTATTTTTAATTTTTTCCTAAAAAGCTTATATTGTAAATTTTATCATCTATTATACTTTTTTAGTATACTTTCTTTCTAATATTCCCTTTTACTCATGTGATTTTCCTTCATTTTTATATCTTTTAATTTAATATTTGATTTATTTATTGATTTAAATTTAAATAGAATAAATGAGCCCCTTATTTCTTTTAACCGCACCTTTTAAAGTTTTCTTGCATTGTTAGACAAACCCCACCCAATAAAGAAACGTCCTCTTTTTCCTCCAAGTGGAGTAATGGCCAGAAAAAGCACCCCAGCCAAACTAAAGCAACAGGTTGGCTTGTCATTTAGCAACCGCCCGTGGACGTCGACCACATTTCCCTCGGTCAGCTGGGAGTTTTCGTACTCGCAGGCCCTTTTTCAAACCTAACAAAGGGATTAGGTATCAAACCGCGAAGCTGCAAAACATTAAAAACGGACTAAATTCTCCGTCTGCGGTCTGCTGCACGCTCGCATCCACAAATGCTAAATCTACTCTCATCTCTAACCAATCCATAAGATCTCAACCGTTCATCTCACAGAAATAACATTAATTTGGACAAAAATGAAACATCATTGTCCAAGAAAAATGTTCATAAATACATCTATCCAAGATCATTTCATGATGTATTTATATATCTATTAATCATTGTAAATATAGTTTTGGACATTAGAAAATCATGATGAACGGAGAAGATCTTGTATTGTTTTTACTATTTTAGCACTTTTGGAAGCTGCGTTTGTGAATGTTTCCAAGCGCGCAGCCGCCTATAAAGATAGCAGCTGGACGTTCGTCTCAGCATTCGTCTCCTTTCTCACATTTCCCTCTCTTCAGCTTCGGCCGTCTGAAACCACCTCCGTCTGACAGTCTACGCGTCCCGAATCCCGACTCACATCGCCGAATCCGAGCAGTCCAAAGCCTCGTTTCGGCACAGCTGAACTCGCTGCCGGAGATAGGACGGTTGCCGTGAGCGATCGGACGCGATTTTTCTTGGATAATCTCATTGTGGGGGCGTTTTGAAGCGCTTGCAACGATGACGATCGATTACATGCCCGGAAGCTCGGGGCTGTTGAATGCCGAGCCGAGGGGAGAAGTGTCTTATTTCAGCAATGCGTACGTGCTTGGACTGACGGTGACTGCTGGAATCGGCGGGTTGCTGTTTGGGTATGATACAGGTGATTGTCTTCCCTGCGGATTTTGTGCCCTTTCATCTTGCAATTGCTTTTAAAATTTGTTTGTGTGTATGTGTGTTTTTTTTTTGTGGCTTGAATTTCATATTCGGCGTGTTCCGACGGTGCAGTAGGAGCGGATTTTGGTTTTATTTGATTCGTTTTAGCTGTGACTCTGCAAGCTTTGAGTTTGAGTTAAGAAAACGGTGATAGGAATTTGGGAGGATGGCTTTATTTTCGTGGTGTTGCTGTGGGGGTTTGATTTTGTCGAGATTCATAAAAGAATCTTCGGTTGAAATAGAAAGTGAAAAAATGTTTTTTTTTCCATATTTCGAATAAGAATGCATAAAAAATGGGTCGGACTGCATCGGAATCGAATGCTTCTCATGGATTGCGGGAGCGCATTAATTTTTAAAAGTCTGTATCGCCAGCTGCAAATCCGCATTAAAAGACGGAGTTTTCTTTGGAAAATCCGGAGGAAGAGATTGACTTAAAAGATGTAGATTTCTTTGAAAAATCCGGAGAGGGAGAGAGATTGGCTTCAAAGATGCAAATTTCTTTGAAAATTCCGCGGATAGAGAATGTTTGACTGAAAATTTTTTTTTTTTTTGGAAAATCAAATTACTGAAGACAGAGGATCCGTCGCGGGAAGGATGGCTACTGAAGGGCTCTATGAACCACCAACGGCTTCGCTGAGGACCGGATCTAAAGTCACACGGGGAACTACGCTATTTTTTCAGATCACCCCCACCCTTCATAATCTTCTGAAATTTGCTTTTATTCCTTTTTCATTATTTAATATGAATTATGAAAAAGAATTCGCATTAGATATTATTGTGGGTCACAGTTAAAAAAATATAATATATATATTTTGTTAGGGGTAAAAATTATTTTGTTTACTTAATTTTTCAAAATATTATATATTTAACAAATTTGATTTTGAAGTCACAATTTTATTAGGGCTAAAAATTATTTTATTTGCTTTATTTTTCAAAATATTATATATTTAACGATTTTGATTTTGAAGTCACAAAGTAATTTCAACCATCAGAATATCCTATATCCCACTGGGATTATTTTTGTGTGAAGTAATTAGATCGTATTTAAAACATTCTATATGGATGAATTTAATATAAATCTATTATTTAAATATGAAACCTACGGTGAAGCCACTCACCTTTGAACCATCACCAAGCAGCATAAGTTGAATTATAGGGTGCGTTTGGTAATAGCAACAGTTCTTCGAAGTAGTTTGTCAAAATAGAAGCATGCTTCTACAGTGAAGATGCGTGTTGGACCAATTTTCTTCTAGTCTCTACCAACAAACTGGAGAAGTCCAAGACCAGATGAGCAACATCTTTACTGTTCACCAAGGATTTTTGAGCCGTATTGCTACAGAAATCACTTGGGCATCCATAACGATTTCTTCACTATATTGACCATGATTCCCAATCGAGCATGGAGCCCAATCAGAAAGAACCAATTACAAGGCAGTCTATCAGTATAGATATCATCTTGTAAAGTTAGTTTTGTTGGTTATGATGAGGTTGAGAGCATTAGTTGGATTTAAATCATAAAACTGGCTAAAAAAGTCTACTTTGCAAGCACCATTTGTAGATTTCTTAAGATCTTGATTCATTTCACTGATCAAGCTATGCTTTGTTCCTCTTATATGATTTGTAATTTTGCTGTTCTTCCTTATCTTTCATTGTCTATTCAATCTGGGTTTTTTCTACTTTCTCCAAAGCATTGTAGATGTTAATTTAGGCGGTGATCATGGTCGTTTCAGGTGTTATATCTGGGGCACTACTGTATATTCGTGATGATTTTAAGGCAGTTGAGGACAGCAGTTTTTTACAGGTGATGCTTATGTCTCATGGTATTTTCTATTGTGATTTCCTTTGAAATTAACTTTTGGATTTCAATTTCTGAGTTTGTTTTGTAATGCTTGTGATTCTAGGAAACAATTGTTAGCATGGCATTGGTGGGTGCAATGATTGGAGCTGCATTGGGTGGGTGGATTAACGATGCGTACGGACGTAAGAAAGCTACCATGCTTGCTGATGTAATTTTTGGAATTGGATCAATTGTGATGTGCGCTGCACCAAATCCCTATGTTCTTATATTTGGAAGACTTCTGGTGGGCTTGGGTGTTGGTGTTGCATCCGTTACCGCTCCTGTTTATATAGCCGAAGCATCCCCTTCTGAAATAAGAGGAGGACTAGTAGCCACAAACGTGCTTATGATTACTGGCGGGCAGTTTCTTTCGTACCTTGTAAATCTTGGTTTTACTGAGGTAAGGTTATCTTGCCTTGCATCTTTTGCAAATACCTGTTTACTTCTATTAGGAAAATAAGCAAGCGGCTTGTTGGATAGGAATATATGTTTATAGAAAAATGATGTGAACATAAAAATGGATAAAGACAAAATCGACAGTGTTTTTTATAGAAAAGATAAAAGCATTGATGGAAAAGATATATTTGATCGAGGAAAATATAAGATTGATGAAGGTAGACAGATGTCTTATAAGTGAATGTTCTCCTCTATTTTTCTCATAAAATGATTTTCGATGCAGTCTGTCATATTTTTTCTCTTTAAAATTTAAAAAGAAAATTTTCATGCGTATTGTCATATATTTCCCTTTCAAAATTTCTGCACCTTTGGGGACAAAATCCATAATGAATTATTTCAATAAGTACAACACACACACATATAAGAATAAAGGAAAAAAAAAACAAGTTGTGCATTATTTTAATAAGTATTGCATAACCCTATTGCTGTGTATATCCTTATCCAGTCCAAAAGATCTTTTACTTTTAGCTTGCATTTAATTTGCACAGTCCAGTCAGTTGGGATGAACCTTACACGATGATGATTTTTCACTGTAATAGCCTTCTTGATGAATCTATGTAGGGTCCTTGAAATCCGGGCAATCAATATGGAGTCCTGGAAATTTGGGGCCAGTTCAGGTTGTGTTCCCACTTAATTTCCATTTCAAACATTCATTTTTATTATTAACTTTAAAAGATAAATAAAGTTTGTACTTCTCAAAGTCAATGAATGATGCATGTCATATATCTTGTTATTCACATTGAGGGTTTAGCCTCATATTGCAGCTAGTTTTCTTTCACAACCAACTTGATGAGTATTCAATGTGGAGCTCAGGCCCTCACGTTGATAGCTGAGAAATGAAGGTATAATTTGGTCATTTCGCATTATCTTTTGACTAATAATTGCAATTTGATTTTGACTCTGCATCCTAATGCACTTTTTAGTGGTCAAAATTCTCCACTTCTATGACGGTGTTGGGTGTTCACTATTCACAACCACTTTGTAGCACACGGTCTTTTCCCCGTTTAACTGAATTTTTGAAGATAAGTGTTGCCTAGCCACCTTTTGAAACATGCCTGTCTCTCCCTCTGTGGCTTCCTGCTATTCCAGCTTACAATGTTTTAGTTTTTCGTTGCCAAAGCTATGCCTAGCGCATAGTGCATTCTAGTTTAGCAACTATCCTGTTCCATGTCCTCCACTTTTTAACTTCTTTACTAGTTACCTTTTTAAGTCAAAACTCATGTTCTATCCAATTCAATATTCGCAGATTAATCCAGTTTAACGGGTGTTTTTTGGAAGTGATATTGTCAATTTACAAGCATTTTAATTGTTATGATTAACCCTCGAAAATCATGCAGGAAGCTGTGATGAAAACGACTCATCTTTGTATTACACATTATAAAAAAATCAGCTGATGCTTGAGTAAGGATAATTATCCATTTCTTCGAACGTCTTTTGCCTTCTCGTCTTTGTAACTTTACAGTCTCAACATTATCAGCTTTTAAGCTAGAACAGCTAGTCAAGAATTTTTTAGTGAACTCCTTCAGCTAGGCTTTGAACGCCCACACAGTCTTTTCCTGTAGCAACATGTTTTGCAATCTCTCTTTTGGGGTGAGATATTGTTGCCCCTATAAACTTGAGAATGTGGTTTTAGAGTATATTTGCAATTGTTGATTAAACTGTGAGGAAGCCAAAAATTTTGAAGGGTCTCTGATATTGGCCTGGCCATGTGTTACTCAAATGAAATAGATCTCATATATGCCTGGTCGTATGTTCCACCTGTGCAGAACATTGTTAAGACAGCTGCTTTTAAGTCATCCACGAGTGGAGACATTTATTGTGACAAGGAGAACAAGTAGCTTGTTTAGTGCCTTTCTTCAAACAAACATGCAATGGCAAACAACATTGAATATAAAACTTATGTAAGATACATTTAATATAGTAATTATTAATATTATAGTATTTTTATACGCAATCATTTAATATTCCGAAGTTAATAACAATATTTGGGGGCTAAAATCTATCACCATGGCTTGCCAACTGCCAATTGCACACTGTTCATCTGTCAAAACCCGAGGAATCTCATTTTCTAGTAGAATTGTCGTTACCTCATGTTTTCATTGTTCTTTTTCGTATTCTAATACATTTGTGAACTAATTGAGCAGGTTCCTGGAACATGGAGATGGATGCTTGGAGTGGCTGCTGTACCAGCCATTGCACAGTTCTTCCTTATGATGCTGCTGCCTGAATCACCACGTTGGCTTTATCTGAAGGTGGAGAATCTTATTTGTTTCTAGAATCCATTGTTTCTGTGTAGAAACCGTGAACAAACTGTTGACATTTGGTTGCTTTTGATCATAGTATGCCATCTGATATGCTATGCTAATTTGCAGAAAGATAAATCTGAAGCAATTAAAGTTCTTGAAAAGATCTATGGCCCTGGCCGGTTGGAGGAGGAGCTAGACCAGCTCTCAATTGCCTCTGATGAGGCGGACCTTCGATCAAAGGGTGTCGGATGTTTGGACTTGAAATTTTTGGATGTTTTCAAGTCCAAGGAGATCAGACTTGCATTTTTTGTTGGAGCTGGCCTTCAGGTAAGGAGAAGAGTCAATAACTGCATCTCCCTGATATCTCTCTATATGATCAAAATCTCATTTTGCTTTCCAAATGATGTCCGCTTGACCAACTATTTCATACTCTAGTGGTGAACCTTGTGATTAAATCCTGACTTTAAATATCGATTGGTTTCTAAATTATGTTTTGGTGAAGCCTTTAAATAAACAGTTCAACATACTTCCAAGTTTTCTAGTTTTGAAGTTCCTCAAAGACAGTATGCTGCTCATTGATTTTACTTGATCGAGGGTGCTCTATTTATCTTGGAATCAACTGGGATTAGGTCCCTTTAGGAAATGCCCTGGGAGTTCAGCCAAGGCCCCAAGTAGTGATGAAAGAAAGAAAAGTCCCATGTTAATGATTCTGTTTTTTCTTTTTCATTTTGTGTGTGCATTTGTCTGCAAATCTATAAATTTTCATGCATGCATCTCTTTATATGCATTTTCTAATGCGTTATTGTTGTTTGCATTTGTAGGCATTTCAACAGTTCTCTGGAATCAACACAGTCATGTACTACAGTCCGACGATTTTGCAGATGGCTGGATTCTATTCTAACCAGTTGGCTCTACTCTTATCTTTGGTTGTTGCTGCCCTGAATGCTGCGGGAACAGTGGTTGGAATATACCTAATTGATCGTGTGGGTAGGCGCCGTTTGGCCCTCACTAGCTTATCTGGGGTCATACTAGCGCTCTGCATGCTCGCAGCAGCATTTTATATGCAGTCATCCGAGGCGCTGTCTGGATTCTGTGACAAATACCTGCTTCACGGCAACTGCCCTAGCAGCTATGGTTGGTTTGCAATTGCTGGCTTGGCCCTATACATTTCATTCTTCTCACCTGGGATGGGCCCCGTGCCATGGACTGTGAACTCAGAGATCTATCCAGAGGCATACCGTGGGGTGTGTGGCGGAATGTCAGCTACTGTGAATTGGGTCTCAAATCTAATCGTGGCGCAGTCGTTCCTATCACTCGCAGAGGCCGTGGGAACTGCGACAACATTTCTGATACTTGCAGCCATTGCAGTGGCAGCATTCATTTTTGTGGTCTGCTTTGTGCCAGAGACAAAGGGAATGAGTTTCGAGCAGGTGGAAAGATTATGGAAGGAGAAGGCATGGGGTAGTGGGGACAACAGGGTAGGACTTTTGGAGGCAGGGGACGAGGCTTAAGTGTTTCGATGCCTATTGCAAGGAGCAAGAAGCTCCTCTGGGCACCATTTCCTGCTCACGTCTCTTTTGTGATTTCATTGCTCCTCGAAAGCTCTTTTGGATTGTGCCATTCCTTGGCAATCCTTATCGCCGCCTAGAGATTGCCCATGATAGAGGTTAGATTTCTTCACTGAAGCCAAGTTGTGTCATGTGTAAATGCGTATATGTTAAATGTTGTTTAGGATTTGAGTGCTATTGTAGCGACAACGACTGCTGCCATAAGAATGCCAACTTTTCTGGGGCAAAGATGGCAGAGTAGTTGCATTGTGCTATTTATGAAAAGGGTGTTAGGTTTTGTACTTGGAAGTTAATCTAGCATACTCTTCTTGGAATTTTATGGAATTCAAAGTCAGCGTATTCTCCAATGCAATTTTCTGTATTTCTTGTGAAAATACCAAACAAATCTAAGCTTTTACAACAAAAAACCGGTGCATCACATGTCAACCAAACGCAACAAACACCCATTTTGTGTAACATTTCCAGCAGGACAACCATCAATGCGAATGATTGCCCCATGCTACAGTTGCTTTGCTTTACAGCCTTTACAGCTAGCTTTTCCATTGCAAGTGTAAGACGGATTCAGCCGGTGATCAAGAGAATGGAGAAATGCAAGACACAAAGTCATGCCTTTCTTGACTTTTGGCATTAGTGGCGTCTTATACAGCTAGTCCGCATTCAGGCGCTTGTAATTGGGATTAGATTCCGCACTTGAAGCTCATTTTTTTCATCTCCATGGAATTGAATTACATGAAACTCGGCCTTCCATAAATCCAGAACCTCTGAAATGTCATTGAAATTGAAATCTTAAATCAAGAT
>JAYJMB010011382.1:0-48458 GCA_036873735.1 Pouteria campechiana
AGGTGCAAAAGATGAAGTATTAGGTGCAAAAGATGAAGTATTAGGAGAATAAAATATGGCATTTTGCATTCTCATCAGTCCACTATGTCACTTCTACTTCATCTTTCACTTTGTCTGTAGTAAGTTACAGATGAATTCGTTGCTCTACTTTTGTTCATGACAGTCTTCATATGAGAGACAAATGCTTAGTTAGTTTTACTTTATCTTTATCTTTGCATTTGTCTAAGCTTAGTTCCATTTTGTCTCTTGCTTCTACAATCTGAATTTGCCTTTTTGTCATGAATGGATGTTGTATATGAGTTATTCTGATTTGTTTATGTAGAAAGTTGGAGAACTATTTCGGCAGTAATTAAAGCTTTGTTCATAGCGCCCTTTGATGTCTCTAGTACCAGACATATTCTTGATTGAAGTATGTTCTGACTGCATGGTCCAGATGATTGAATCACATTAGGACACTTATAAAAACTTGGACGAGATGACTTCAGATATGCTTTGTGGCTTTCTTTTAAAGTTTCAGTGTCATTCTTTTTCTAGGAACTCTTGTCTTCCTTTAATGTAGTGGATCTTATTCCTTATATATTCGTTATATACACTATCCATTATATTTAAGTTCTTTCCATGTATATCATTTATATTTGTTTTTGCTATACTTTAGAATAAAACTATCAGTATGTTACTTGTTCATTCATATGTTGTTGCTATTGGTCCCGAAGGTTAGGCAAAAACCCAAGATGGGAGGGGTGAATTAAGTACTTAAAAATTATTTCTCAACCCCTTTAGGATTAATTATTCCTATAGTAATTAATCACTCAATCAACAAATGCATAAATAAATAAGACACAATGATTTTTATAGTGGTTCAAGTAAACAATCTACTCCACTCTTTCAAGAATACTTTTCTCTTAGTGTCTTGGGTTTCACCATTCTCAATATCAGAAATACAATAGTGGTCTCAGCATTCTTCTAAATTCTAGCCTTAGGGGGTATGGACATAGTGCTCCCTTCTAGATTCTAGCTCTAGGGAGCATATTCACAGTGCTTCCAGTACTCTTCTAGATTTTAGCTCTAGAAGGTGTACATAAATATCTCTTGTCTACACTCAAATAATCAAACTCTTCTTAAGTCTAGTCTAAACCACTTGCTCAAGGAATTAACAATAAATGAATATCAGAAGTTGGAGCACTGGTATTTCTCAGTATGCACAAGGGAAGGTATTTGAAAATTGAATGCAAAAGTAAATATTATAGCACAACCGGATTTCCTTTATTGCTTTGTCTGATGGGTTGTCTGTTAAAAGTGATAGACTAAGCATTGAGGCACAGATGAATTCTCTTCTCAGCTTTGTCTATTGGGTTGTTTGTTATAGATAATAGATAAGCTTAGTTGAACAGACAAACACCATTCCTCCACCAAGTGAACCTTTTGCTCTACCATATGACCTTCACTTTTTTGCTATGTCTGTTCATAGTAGAGGATCATTGGCTCACTTATGATAGACAAAGTCTTTGTTCTGCAATACGATCCTTTTCACTGCACTGCTAGAAGATCTTTTTACTTCTCTGCCTTTATTTGTTCTCATCAGACAACCATTGGCTTAACTATGTTCATTCTTATGACAGACGAAGTTTGTTGTATGCACACTGCTTTGCATCCGTCAAATATAATCTTCCACTTTGACAGACAAATGGAAATAGCTGAATCCTTTTCATTCATGCTTTGTCTATAATGAAACTTCATCTCTTGCTTCTTTACACCCCCAAGCCTTGATGCCCTAGAATATGTTTTCTATACTCATTTTTTGTAAGACTCGTAACTTAATAAAATTTTGGCAATAACCATTAGTACGTAATCTTTAATCAAGTTTTATTTGTCATCAAAACTATGCATTTATATCAACATTCTTCCCCTTTTTGATGATGACAAAACTTGATTAAAAATTATCTCATAAAAGATAATCTCCCCCTGAATGCATGCAGTAAAAAAATGTTTGCGAAATCTAATTATTCCTCAAGTTGCTATCTTTTGATATTTCCCTCATCTTATTTTATATATATTTTCCCCCCGATTATTTGGAATGTATTCTCCCCCCGATTATTTATAGATTATGCATGTTTATATTTCCTTTTTGAGATAATTTGCATAGTCTTTCTTCCATTTTTATCATAAGCAAAAAGATAATAGAGAACTTACAGAACACACATATAAAAGTACCTTGAAAATAATGAAACCATTATATTCCATTTTAGTACAAACAAAGCTACAAACAGAGATAAAAACAACCCATCTTGCATGGTAAGAGTAGGAGAGGTTGTGTATGAGATTGCAAACATAGAGAAAGGGGGGAGTGTTGGTGGTGGAGAACTTTATATCACAGTGATACAAAGTTTCAAGGAAGGGAAGAGGGGAGGAGATGATAATGAGGCGATTGGAGCCTCCTTTCCCTTCTCTTCAAGAGCCCCAGCCAATGATGAAGTTTGGTCCAGGGGCAAAAGTGGCTAAGATATAGATTATATTCTTGAAAGCCACATCTTGAAGAGAAATACTTCCAACGGTAAAAGTGATCTGGAGCATTATCACAAATAGAAGTAATTCATCCCAACAAGAGAAGTCCAAAAACTTCCTTTGGTGCTTTAATTTCCACCATACGATGGTCTTATTACTAGATTTTCTTTCTAAATGCCCTTTCTAGAGTTTCTTTATTGTTGTGGTGTAGAGAAGAACTGTCAATTTTGAGTTAAAACAGACTGAATGTCGGGGCCATATGAGGTAGTTGATATGATATTTTAGTAAAGAGAGAATAACTCATGCTAAAAATAGAGTATGATGTGATATCTATAGTTGTAAATTGATTCTAGAAAGAAAACAAGGTGTACTCGACCTTGAAAATTAAAATTCAGATGAAGTGTGAATAGGGCATTATTTAGATGTAACTTACTTCGTCTGAGATGAAGTCTAGTCTCATGAAAGCATATTTAACATTACAATTTTAGGGATAGGAACATTAAAGATTTCATTCTTAAATCCTCACATTTGTCATTCCTAATTCTCTTCTAATATTACAGAAGGTGTCTAATGGTAGTGGCTTGGTAAAAATGTCAGGGAGTTAAGCATTTGTGAGCACATATTCTAAGCATATATATCATATTTTTTCACATGATCTCTAATAAAGTGGTGCAAATTTCTATATGATTGGTTCTCGCGTATAGGAAAGATTCGTTATCAAGCATATGACACTAGTATTATCATGTTTAGTTAATATGTCTCTGTAGCAGTCCATAATCACGAAGTTATTATTTAATCCACAATAATTGAGCACAACAACTTCTAGCTGTTATATATTCAGCCTCTACCGTAGAGAGAGCAACACTAGTTTTTTTCTAGAAAACCATGATACTAGGCTATTTCCCAGGAATTGACAGGTTCCACTAGTACTACTTCTATCAACCTTATATCCTCCAAAATCAGCATCTGAATATCCAATCACTTCAAAAACCAGTTACCTTGGGATAATAGATGTCCTAGATTTGGTGTGTCAACTAGATACTTAAAGATTTGTTTCATTACAGTAAGATGAGATTCTTTAGGAGTAGACTGAAATTTATCACATAAGCATACACTAAAGAGAATATTTGGTCTAGATGCAGTTAGGTAAAGAAGAGATCCAATTATACTTTGATATTGCTTTTGATCGATGAGTTTACCCTTTTTATCCTTGCCTAGCCTTGTTGATGTGCTCATTGGAGTGATTATTGCCTTAATTTCTTTCATTTTGAACTTCTTTAGCATCTCTTTAGTATATTTGGATTGAAAAATTAAATTTTCATCATCTCTTTGCTTGATTTGCAATCCAAGGAAGTAGTTCAATTCTCCCATTATACTCATTTCAAATTTAACCTGCATGATCTTTGAGAAATCTTGATAGAGTTTTTCATCAGTAGCTCCAAATATAATGTCATACACATAAATTTGAACTATCAAGATGTCATTGTCAATATTTTTTATAAACAAGTTAGTGTTAACCTTTCCTCTCTTAAATTTATGATCACTTAAGAATTCGCTCAACCTTTCACACTAAGCTCTTTGAGCTTGTCTCAAACCAATAATACTTTGGTGAGCTTATAAACATAATCGAGTTGATTATCATTTTCAAAACCAAGAGTTTGGTTTTCATACACTTCCTCACTTAAATATCCATTCATAAATGCACTCTTTACATCCATCAGAAATAACTTAAAGTTCTTATAGGATGCAAAAGTGAGTAGCATTCTAATGACTTCTAGTTTAGCTACAGGGCCATATGATTCTTCAAAGTTAATTCCTTCTTCTTGGGAGTACCCCTTAGCAACTAATCGTGCCTTATTTCTTACAACTAACCCAATCTCATCCAATTTATTTTTGAATACCTATTTAGTTCCAATTACATCAACATTTTTTGGCTTTGGAAATAATTTCCATGCTTTATTCCTTTCAAATTGGTTAAGTTCTTCTTGCATTACTATAATCCAATTTTCATCATTTAAAGCCTGATCAATGCTAGTTGGTTCAATTGTAGAGATGAAAGCATAATGACCACATATATTTTGCATAGACCTTTTTATTTTGACACTATCATAGACATTACCTATGATTTATTTTCTAGGATGAGTAGTAATAAATCTCAAATCAATAGGAGGTTGATAAGGAACATTACCTACTCTTACCTCCTCTTCATTTTCTGAACTTTGTATCTTAACAGTTTGTATCATCCTCTTGATCCTTTAATTTGAGCTGCTTCATGTTTATTGTAGCTTCATTTGCATCACTATCACACTCCTTTCTTGGGTTTACATTTGCTTCATCAAATTTAAAATGTATAGACTCTTCTACAGCTTGCGTTTTCTTAAAGTAAACTCTAAATGCCCTGCTGTTAGAAGAGTAACCACGAAAGATAACTTTATTGCTTTTTGGATCAAACTTTTCAAAGTTATCTTTTCATTG
Source organism: Pouteria campechiana (assembly GCA_036873735.1). Lineage (NCBI taxonomy): Eukaryota > Viridiplantae > Streptophyta > Magnoliopsida > Ericales > Sapotaceae > Pouteria > Pouteria campechiana. Next base: position 4,978 of record JAYJMB010011382.1, read on the forward strand.
TTCAGCACATAGTAGGAGCATTCAAAGGAATGAAAATATGAGATCTTTGGTTTCCTTCCTTTTCAAAACTCATATGGAGTTTTATTTAAGATTGCTCTTATGGTAACCCTATGCAGTACGTGGCAAACTGTACTAACTACTTCTCCCCATAATCTTTTGGATAATCTACTTTCATTCAGCATGGTTCTTGCCATTTCCTAAATTATTCAATTCTTTCTTTCCATAACTCCATTTTATTGAGGAGTTCTAGGAGATGAGAAACTATGGTGAATTCCTTTTTCATCACAAAAATCAATGAATTTTTGTTCTTGAATTCACCACCATGATCACTGCGGATGGATACAATTGAAATTTGTTTCTCATTTTGAACTAGCTTTGAAAATATATAAAATATTTAAAATGCTTGGTTTTTGCTAGTCAAGAGAATCACCTATATAAATCTATAATAGTCATCCACTATCACATATACCTTTTTCCTCCAACGGTGACAATGTTTGATGGTCCAAAAAGATCCATGTGCAATAGTTTTAGGGGTCTGGATGTAGATACTTCATTTTTAGGATGGAAGGATACTTTGGTCTGTTTTGACAATTGACAGGATTTGCTTATTTGATTTTTGTCGTAGTTTAATTTTGGTAGACCAGTCACAAGATCCTTTTTCCATAAATATCTGACATTTGACATATTGATATGTCCCATCCATTTATGCCATACCTATGGATTATCTTTGACTGTCAACAATATCATCTAGTTGTACTAGATAAATATTTTCATACCTTTTTTTGTTGAACAGTAGATCATTGTCTATACTGAATACATTATATGCAGATGGTTCAAACAGAACTTTGTGACCCTTGTCATATAATTGACTAATAATTAGCAAATTGTGCTTGAGTCCTTCTACATATGATACATCCTATATGCATGCATTAAATAAACCATAAATTTTCTTTTGATAAGGCCTTTGTTATTGTTGCCGAATGCAACTATTCCTCCATTCAATGGTTTCAATTCTTTGAAAAACTTCTTGTTCCCAGTCACATGTCTCGAGCAGTCACTATCCATGAACCATGCATTTGCTAGATGTAGCTTTGAAACTTACCTGCATTCAAAGCAAATTTTCTTCTTACCTTTTTGGTACTCAAGTATTGAGTCCAATGGTGTTAGTGGAGTTGCGTGTGGTAGAAGTTTGTGTATATTCCTTACATTTCCATCTCATCTTTGCACCTTTTGCTTACATCTTTTTGGCATAGTAATAATACACTTTATGTCTAATTTCGTTACAAAAATAGCAAGTATTTGGAACTTTGCTTGGTGTATTATATTCTACTACTTTCTTTATCCAAGGATAACTCATGAACCTTCTAATGTTTGGACAGTTTTCTCCTTTTTCTGTGAGGTTCACTCCCTTGGATCATCCAACAAATTTTTGTAAGTTTTCATCATCTGATTGTTCATAGGCAAGTCCCTTTTTGCTGGTTTGATTGGTCATTCTCTTGAACTTGGTCATCGATTCTCCTAGATTGGAGAATTTACTCAACATGTTGTTTAATATTTTTATCTCTTTCTTCATATCTCCAACCTCCTTTTGTAGAGACAGATTTCTTTTTGCGAGAATAGAATTTACTTCGACAGTTGCATCAAAGTGTCTTTTCTTTTGAGTAAGTTTCTAGCTAAGTGATTCAAACTCACTAAAGAGAGAGTTGTGTGATTGTTGTAACTCATCAAACTTTTTGCATTTGACATGTGCTATTTGAACTTAAAGAGTCAGAACTATAGGAATAGTAAGAGTTTACCTCTGTCTCTAGCTCCATTGTGCATTGCTCCTTGATGGTAATTTGATATGTTGATTCATTCTCCATCTAGGCCATGCAGCATATTCTTGCGAGGTGTCCAACTTCATTATCACCTTTCTCACTCAAGCTTGTCCTTGACGAGTCTTTATCATTCATGTACATTCCTCCAGCTTGGTTTCTTAAAGATTTCTTGAAGTGTTTCTTTTCTTTTCTGTCATCCTTCTTGTCCATATTTTCTTTTTCTTCATTGAGACACTAAGGAGACATGTGTCCGATCCCTCCACATCTATAGCTTGTGGGGAGATCTTTCTTTCTTTCAGTTATTTTCTTTTATTGTTTATGCTATCTCCTTGAGGTGTTGCCTCTACTGCTTCTCGCAAACTTTGTAAAATTTCTAACCAACATAGCCATATCATTTTCAAATTGTGATGTTGGATCACTACTGCTTTTCATGGTCACTTTTAGAGCAATACTTTTCTTTGGCTTTATTGGCCCTCCCTTTTACTTTTGATCAGCTTATGTGACATTAGTGAGCTGATAAGATCGTCCACCAGAAGACTGTTCATGTTCTTTTCTTCCTCTATTGTTGTGATCTTCTGGTTCCATGATTCTAGTAGCACCCTTAGTATCTTCATCACTTCTTCAAAGTTTGTAACTTTTTTTCCAAACCTTTCAAAGCATTAGTAACCTAAGAAAAACAAGCATATATTTCAGATATATTTTCTCCTTCTATCATCCTAAAGTTTTCTAGTTTTCCTACCAACATATTTCTTCTAGTTCCCTTGACTTATGACGATCCTTCATATATAGACACTAATTTATCCCAGATACCTTTTGCAATAGTGCAAGAGGATACTCTATCAAACTCTAATTAAGATAGTCTACAAAATAAAGAGTTAGCCTTTGCATTATTTTGTACTGAGGTGGCTTCCTCTTTGGTCCATGCATCTACTTCAGCAATCAAAAGAGTGATTCTAACTTTAATAGCCTTCAAAAACTCCATATCATTGGCTATAATGAATTGCTTCATCATCAGCTTCCAGTAAGCAAAGTTAGTTCCATCAAATATGAGAGGCCGAGTAGACGATTAACCCTCATTGAATATTTATAATGAGGATGATGGATTTGCCATTGGATCACTACAAATGTTTATGTAGTCTGCTTTGATACCACCTATTGGTCCTGAAGGTTAAGTAAAAATCCAAGTGGGAAAGGGTGAATTAGGTACTTAAAAATTATTTCTCTACCCTTTAGAATTAATCATCCCTCTAACAATCAATCACTCAATCAACAAATGCACAAATAAGTAATGCACAATGATTTTTATAGTGGTTTGAGTAAATAATCTACTCCACTTTTCCAAGAACACTTTTCTCTTAGTGTCTTGGGTTCCACTATTCCCAATAGTTGAAATACAATAGAGCTCCCAGTACTCTTATAGATTCTAGCTCTAGGGAGAGTATTCATAGTGCTCCTAGTACTCTTTTAGATTCCAGCTCTAGGGAAAGTAAATAAATAGCTCTTGTTTACACTCAAACAGTCACAACTCTTCTTGAGTCTATTCTCAACCACTAGCTTAAAGAATTTACAATGAATGAATATCAAAAGTTAAAAGCATAGGTATTTCTCAGTAAGCACAAAGGAAAGTTTCCAAAAATTGAATGCAGAAGTAAATGATCTTCCCAAAAGGTGTTTATGAGCCTTCAAGAAAAGTTGAGGAAGGTTTGAATGCAATGCTCTTGACTCTTGAAAAATAGTATAAGGTTTAGCTCGGATCACTAAATGTTCTTAAGAGGATTTTGAATGATTTTCTAAATACTTGGTTGCTTCCTCCTACTACAATGGTGCTTTATTTATAGCTACTTTGAATTCTAGTTATTAGTGATAGCTAAGCTCCATTAATGACAGAAGACAATTATGGTTAGCGTATTTTGAATTTTCTGACTTCTGCTTAATCCTAGTATGTTGAAATGCCTACAACATCGATCTTATAGAAGATGATTTCTAGTTTCTTAATAAGCTCTGATAAAGGTATTGCTGTAATGGCTGACTTCTTCATTAATATGAAAAGGGCAAGGGGCATTATTAATTTTGAGCGAAGACCAATGATTTGGCTTGACCATTGCTTGTATTTTATTTATGATAGATGAAGTATTTGTACAGCAATTTATAAGACAAAGTTCTTTTATCTTCTGGTTTATCTTTCGTAAGTAGCAGACGAATCATCCTTTCTAGTGCTTTGTTTTATGAATTATTTATTGAACTATAGAAGCATGGATGGCTTGTTTCTTTAGCGCTTCATCTGTTGAGTTGTCTGTTACAAGTAACAAACAAAATGTTAGGGTGTAGACAGATTTCCTTGATTGCTTCATTTGATGGGTTGTCTATTAAAAGTGATAGACTAAACATTGAGGCACAAATGAATTCTCTTCTCGGCTTCATCTATTGTGTTGTCTGTTATAGATAATAAATGAGCTTAGTTGAATAAGCAAATGCCATTCCTCCACTAGATAAACCTTTCACTCTACCATACGACCTTCACTTCTTTACTATGTTTGTTCAAGGCAGAGGTTCATTAGCTCACTTATGATAGAAGAAGTCTTTGTTCTGCTATATGTTCCTTTCACTGCTCTGCTGAAAGATCTTTACTTCTCTGACTTTTTCTGTTCTCAATAGATGACCATTGGCTTAACTTTGACTTACTTATGATAGACGAAGTCTGTTGTATGCGCACTGATTTGCATCCATCAGATAGACAAATGAATAAAAATAGTTGAATCCTTTTCTTTTGTGCTTTGTCGATAATAACACTTCATCTTTTACTTCTTTACATGCCTAAGCCTTGATTCCATGGAATATGTTTTCTATGCTTATTTTTTGTAAGACCTGCAACTTGAAAAATTCTTGGCAACAACAATTAGTACATAATCTTTAATCAAGTTTTGTTTGTCATCAAAACCATGCATTTATATCAATAGTTGCTCATCATCAAAACTTGGCTATTTTCCACATACACCATTTTGGTTCAATATTCTCCACCTTTTTGATGATGATAAAATATTTGAGTGAAATATCTTTCAAGAGAGTAAAGTCTTAAATAAGTGTGAATGCATAGAAGAGTTAAGCAAAGATATTTATGATAGTTTGTATCATGGCGCACCCTAACTTAGTGCACTGTTTTAACTCATATGGCTTCCCTTGAATAGATACTTTATTTTATTCTTGTACTTCTCTAATTTCACTCAAATTTGATTATATTTCTCTCCATTTTTGTCAAAATAAAAAAGAGAGAGCATAAGAGAGATGCAATATAGTCTTAAACAAGCAACATTCAACCATTATATAAGTGATATTGAAGACTCATAAACTGTCTGAAAATTGATACTTCATTGATGTAAGAAGTGAATGTACAATGTATAAACAAAAATCAATGTATTCATCAAATTAGATATTATTCTTTGGTTGTATAGTGCTATCCTTGTAGTTGACCACCTTGAGTCAAAGTTAAAATTTAGGATCTACCAAATATGGATAGGAAAGAGGCTTTCCTTGAGTAGTTACTTGAGCATTGGCTGTCATCCTTTTCTAATACAAAGTGTGACCTATGGGAATGGGATTGATATATGTGTAGTTCACTAATGGGTCAACAATGTTGGAAGGTTTAGAAATGGGTGTTTTAGAGAGATAAGACTTGTTCTTGGAGATTGGAATCTTGATTCTTTGTTGAGGAGAAGGATTTGGTAAAGCAAGGGAAGGTGTTAACTCAAAAGATGGAATGTTATATGATGAAATTGTTAAAATGGATGGTGAGGTACTTGAAGTGGAAGATTTGGAGGAAACAATCCTTTCAGGTTCAATTACTCTTAACCTTTCAAAATAATCGGATTATCAAATTCTTGAAAGGGTGAGGGTAATTTTCCAACACATGCATCAATCTGTATGAATCTACGCTATTGATATACATTATATGAAAGATAGAATAGATTTAGATTAAATGCATTTAGAATAATGTGAAGTGGTACCCTCAAAGTTGACTTAAAGGATATAGGAGCATGTGATTGAGGAGGAGTTGATTTAGATGCTGATGGTCCCTTGTAATTTAGTGTGAAATTATCAACAAATTTGTCTATATTTTAAAATTTTTCCTTGAAGTTTTTAGGGAAAGGCTTTTTCATGATGGAAATATTAATTTTTATGAATTTAGGGTCATCAAAATATGGGAATGGAAGATCTAAATAACAAAAACTTGCCTTTTAGGTTTTCAACTAAGAATAAGCACATTCATTTATTCTTTGTCTATGCTCAATCTGTTTTTTTGTCAAACTTATTTTCTTGTTAAGTTTTATGGGAGGTGGAACAAAAATATCAGGGGATACAAATTCATGTGGATCTTATGTGGTTGGAGGATAGTGAAAGGACTTTTTGGAGGAGTAAGAATGTACATCAACTTCTGTTATGATGACATCTCTATATGGAGGAATGGAAGATGTAGGAGTTAATCTCCTAGTTCTAGGAGGTGGAGGATTTGTAGACAGATAAGGTTGAGATGTAACTTGAGAAACACTTGATGGATGAATGTTTTTCTTAGAAGTATTTTTTATGGATTTAAGAATTTGTGAAGAGGAACCTCTGAGTCAAAGAGTGTTTTGACTAAGTTAGATGGAGATGGAAGTGATGATGATGTGAAAGTGGAAGAATTATAAGTTGTGTGATGAGAAGGTGAGTGATGGGAGTGAGACAATGCTGTAGGTGAGGAATGAGTAGACTTGATTGGTGAGACAGGTCTAGGGTCATGGACTGGAGAAGGTTGTGATGATTGTGTTTGACCTTTAATGGATTCAACTAAGGAGATTAAAGTATCTAATTTTTGATTTAGTGAATCTATCCTAATATTGAAGGCTGAAAGGAATGTTTTAATGTTGATAAGCTTGTCCTCAAGGTTTTGAGTAATGGGTTGATTTTGTGGAGAAGGGTGGATAGGTTTGAAAGGGTATGAACTGTGACTTAATGGTGGTGTTGCTTTTGTTTCTACTTTTGCTGCCATGGTTGGTTGCATGTGATCCTCACTTCTTACTTCTTCTTCTTCTCTTCTGCTTGTTTCTTCTTCAGTGGGGAGGACGTCTTCTATTAGTACTTCTATCATTGTAGCAACATTTTCTATAGAGTCATCTTCTCCACTGTTTGGTTCTTATCTTGTCTCATCCTCTTCTTCTTCATCCTCTCTTGGCCTTTTTAATTGTCTAGGTCTTCTTGTCATCTTAATGATTGTGCCATCAGAGGTTGTGTATTCCTGTTGACTTGAATTTCACATTGTCAAGCATGTTTGAATATTTGAATTCCTATGGTTTTTCATATGATAAATCTACTTTTGTCTTTCTTAATGTTTTTCTTATTGCCATACCATAAGGCAGAGAATATTTTGCAAAGGATTTGACTTGGTGATTTGTTCAGACATAAGTTTCCCTAAATCTAACTTTCTTTTAAATTTCAATGCCCAAAGAACTTTTGCATGTTTTTGAGAGATATTATCCCTTCCTCCAACCTTGGGATAAATATTGCTACTTAGAATTTTGTGAGCTATTCCTAAATTTGTATCCAAATGCTTTGGATTTAGGCTCACTACATTATCATCAATAGCCTTTCTTGCCACCAACAAGAATAATGCTTTTTTGGTTATTGGCCAATCAAATGTTTGTCTTTCAACCATAGGTGGATTTAAGCATTCTTTGATACTATTGAAAGAAAGGTCTATTTTTTGGTCATCGATCCAAGACTTCTTCAGTTTAGGATCACAAAGAAGTATTTTTAACATTCTAGAATAGCGTTTATCTTTACAACTCATGAATTCTTTCCAGCCCTGCATACTTCCATTTTCATCTTTTTGAAGAAATCAAAGTCAATAACCTTTCCTTTCATCATTTTTCTTTTATTGTACTTACTTATGAACTCATGGTAATTTTTTCATTGTTTTGAAAGGTTACTTCAAGAAGCCTGTTTCTTTGAACCCTTAACTTTTGAGATAGACTAACAATTTTTTTATTCTTCTTTGACTCTTCTTCTTCTAGATGTAGAGGTTTTAGCCATATTTGTTGTGCTCAAGTTTGCCATTTCCATCAAGTTAGGTTTAGGGTTTTGATAGGGATTTTGATGGAATGAGCTTGAAGGTTCTTGGTAGCTGAAAAGGAGAGTGAGCAAATGAAAAATGGGGCCAAGATGTTAAGGAATGGAGAAAGGAACAATGGAGATTTGAATGCCTTCTTCTAGAAAGGGGTTTTTCATAGCTTGCTGTGGAGGGAGAAGGTATGTCCTAGACAAAGTAATAAAGGATTTTCTTGGGTCTACAAACAAATTGTGATAGCCTTAGACAAATTTTGTAGCTATTGACAAACCTATGGACAAAGTATATGACATGATTTTGTTCGAGCACTGATGTCGGATGATGTTTGATTTAATTCCAAATTTGAATAGATGATGTATATGTTTGTCCGAGAGCTTATAACTTGGTGGGAGATTCATATTTGAACTTTTATACCTGAGAGATTTAATTTGTAAAGATTTGAGTATTTAATCTTTTGGCTTTATATCATATGCACAAATGAAGCAGTAATAAGCATATAATCCAAAGTATCTTAGTAAATAAAATGATGTGTAACATATACATATGATATACTCCCAATGTATGTTGAGTGATTATTTTGGAAAATCATAAATTACTCTTGTGATACTCAAACAAGATTCGTTGGTTATTCTATCTGAGTCATTTTTCATATTGGCATTCAAATCATTATAAGCATCTTAAAATCTTTGAAAATGTGAGGCATTAGTTTCATAGAGTACCTTATTGTCCCCAAATTGCCATGAAATTGAAAGTGTTGTCTTTAGCTCTTCTTGACCCTTGATGAATTTATTCTTCTAATACTTCTTGTTCTGCATGGAATCAATTTCTTGGGTCTTTAACCTTGTTAGTATTGTCATAAATAATTTCTAGTCTATCCCATACATCTTTTAGTATAATTGTATATAAGCATTCTATTAATTTACTAGATAGTATAATATAAATCATCCTTTTCAGTATGACTCTTGTTTAGCATAGAGAACAACTAATTCATTTCTGAACTATGCCACACCCTGCAGTCTATGGCATCCATAAATTTTTGCATTTCGATTTTCATTCAGCAAGAGTGTCTATGGAACGATTTGGCCATAGGAATCTCTTCATAAGTTAAATTTTGGTAATAAAGATTAACTTGCAAAGCCTGCTCTAATACCACTTGTTGGTCCCATACAGTCGGTAACTCGAGAGGGGAGGGGTGAATTGAGCAGATAAAAATTATGGCCAAATAAAATTATTAGGTTGTAAAAGAATTGAGGCTAAATCAAGTACCATATAACACAAGAAATTTTTATAGTGGTTCGGGCAAGCTCCCTACTCCACTCTTCCAAGAGCACACACTCCTTGTGCTTTGGGTTCCACTATCACTCATAATGGAATACATTTGTGCTCCAAGCACTATTCTAGATTTTAGCTCTAGGTGCCATAACTAGAGCTTCCGGTACTCTTCTAGATTCCAGCTCTAGGAGGCATAAATTAGTGTTCCCAACACTCTTCTAGATTCCTACTCTAAGGGTGTAACTAGTGTACCTAACACTCTTCTGGATTCCAGCTTCAGGGAGCATAAATATAGTATTCCTAACACTCTTTTGGATTCCAGCTTCAGGAGACCTAAACATAGTGTTCCCAACACTCTTATAGATTTTAGTTCCAGGAAGCATAAACATAGTAGTTTTTTTGAGCTTGCTACCAACTCATATGGCTAATGAATTGCACTAAAGTTGTACATCACTTTGCCTTTATACTCAACTGATTTGTACAAAGGTTTAAGCAAACATAAAGTGATTACACATTGAAGCATAGAAGATATCAATAATCCAAAAATATGATAATGATAGATCTTTGAAGCTCATCATCTATCAGCACAATCGAGATTGAATATCTTTGAGGAAGCATTGTCTAATTGAGAGAATTACTCATTTGAGTTCTTTTCTTTTGTTCATCTTTCTCCCAACTTCCTCAACCTTCTTTGTTCACATTGCACTACCTTTATAATGCTGAACTTTACCCGTTAGAGTTAGATGGCTTCCATTGAATGTTGAAGACCATTCTAAGCTTTCTCCCATTGAAAGCTATCTTCTTAGTAAACTCATTCTAGCTAGAAAGCCTATAGCACTGACCTTGACAAAGATGCATTTTTTGTTTTAGCTATCACTAGATGAGTGCATTCTGCATGACCGACTCTTTCATTCTTTTGGAAAGATGTACATTAAACTTGAAGAGTCATAGCCTTTGAGAGTGGAATCTCTGTCAGAGTAGAAACTGCTTTCCTCTGAATTTCTTTCCATGTAAAGCTTGTATACTTTATACAAAGTTAATATGATTTGTCCATGAGAAAGTTTGTCTAGAGAGTGCAGCCAGCTTTATTTGTACTAAGTAGCTTCACTTTGTCTATACAAGTTTATCTAACTCCATTGTGCCCCTTTTTCTTCATCTTATAATTTGTCTGTGAAAAGTCATAGACAACTTTTTATAATGCGAATGAAGTTCTTCTCTAGCTATTCAAAGGATGAAGCAACTTTGTTTCTTGATTTGTTCGCAGTAAGTTACAGAGAACTCTTGATGGTGTAGGCAAAGTTTTTTACCAGCAGTCTGATAAACAAAGTAACTTTGTTTTTTGATTTGTCTGTAGAAAGCTATAGAAGACTTTGGGAGGCATAGACAATGTCTTGTTCAATTGTCCATTGGATGAAGTAGCTTAGTCTTTTGATTTGTCTGTATCGTCTAATTTGTCTGTGTAGGTTCATCTAAGTCTACTATGCCACTTCTACTTCATCTTCCACTTTGTATGTAGTAAGTTACTAATAAATTCCTTGTTCTCCTATTATTCAAGATAGTCTTAATATAAGAGACAAATGCTTAGTCATCTTGACTTCATCTTTAGCTCTGCATTTTTTCGAGTTTAGTTCCATTTGTCCCTTGCTTCTACAATCTAAATTCGCCTTTTTGTCACAGACGGATGTTGTATATGAGGAGTTCATCTGACTTGTCCACGTAGAAAGTTGTAGAACTTTTCTATAGCAATTAAAGCTTTGTTTGAAGTGCCCTTTGATGTCTCTAGTACTAGATATATTCTTGATTAAAGTGTGTTCTGATTGCATGGTCTAGATTATTAAATCATATTAGGACACTTATAAAAACTTGGATGATATGACTTCAGATATTCTTTGTGGCTTCCTTTTAAAGTTTCAATGTCATTATTTTTCTAAGCACTCTTGTCTTTCTTTAGTATAGTGGATCTTGTTCTTGATATTTTCCTTGTATACACTGGCCACTATATTTGAGTTGTTTCCCTATATATCATTTATATTTGTTTCTGCAATACTTAGGAATACAAATGTTAGTACCTTAATTGTTCAATCATATGTTGTTGCTCATCATCAAAACTTGGTTGTTTGCCACATACACCAATTTAGTTCAACAAGAACCACCTGGCAAACACATGTTGCTTGCGGATCTCACCTAGAGCACAATCAATATTGAAGTTGGTGATGATGTCACCTGTGAATGGACAACAAAATGAGTTTGGGAGAAAACTAGGGTTCGACCACAACCAATACTGTAGTTACCTGCCAACTACAACCAATTACTGTCACCACTTGCAATGCTCTTGCTACTTTAATGGTCAGAAATTTTGAACATTCCCTTAGCCAACTAACCCCCAATGTCTAGATTTTAAATGTAACTATAAAGGGATTTAGTTTGGGACGTTCCAATGGTTGTTTCAAGCCTTAAGTGAGCATTAATATTCATTTTCAAAGAGTAACAAAAACATTCAAGCCTTCAAGCCCTAAACCTTCAAAGTTCTTCATTAAAGGCATTCACCTACCCCTTGGGAAGCTACTAATCAACTCATAAATTACCATATCTTAGATACCTTAATTTATATGTTTGGATCCTTAATTCACATGATTTCATTAGTTTATATTCATATTTGATTAAATATTGTACTTAATTTAGTTAGTTTGTGTTTCAGGAAAGTTAGTTTGTGTTTCAAGCATCAAAACGTGTGAAATTGGAGTCGAAGGTAAAGAAACCATAACTTGAAGTTATTTTTTTCATTGATAGAGATTGATTTTGAGAAAGTGTTCAACATGAAAGTTGTATTCCTTTGTCTTAGATTTCCAATTCATTAAGAATTGCATGATTTTGATGTCATATAAGAAAATTATAGTAAAATATTGAAATGCTAAAAAGAAGATAAAATCAAGCAAATTGCAAAATGGACAACAACTTGGGTGTACCTATGCCCAACATGGGAGTACCTATGCCCAACATGGGAGTACCTGCACCTAAGCTACTGGAAACATGCATTATGGATAGAGATTTTGGTGTAACTACACCCATTCAATGCGTAATAGTGCTCTATTTTTACAAATTGTTGTCTTTTGCACAAGTCTAATATTTTATTCCATATGGAGGTATAACCTAACCCTAATTTGGGTTATTTTAAGGGGAATTGTCTAAAAAATAAAGGGGGAAAAAAACTTTGGTCAAGGGGCACAATATTAGAAGCAATTTTGGTGAAAAACTTGGAGGAAGATCAACATTCAATTAGGGTTTCATTATTTTTTTTGTCCTTCCTTTATTATTTTCATCATGTTTAGAATACTTGGAATTATTTTTAATATTATTATGAGTAGCTAAACTCCTTTTTCTAGAGGAGAGATGGATCGAATTGGATATTATGGTGTGATTATTTAGTTTTATTATTAAGAGTCATTAGTTTATTTATGATGTCTTGTTCTTAATGCTTACATTTTATTGGCCATCAATTGAATGATTATATCTTTGGGATTTGACACTAGAGAAAGGTAATTTTGAATAAGATCTAGACATTATAACATGAAATTTTATATTAATTGGGAGAGCTTTTAGATTTTGTGAAATCATTTAAAAGAATTACAGAAGTTAATGCATTCTTAATCTTCTAATTTTTATATGGATATTGAAATTGGAATATTGAGAATAGATACTTGACTCAGAACTCAAGATAGGGAGTTGAGTGTATTCGAATTCTTGATTTATAAAATAAGAGAGTGATAAGATATAATGAGTCAAGAATACCATGATTAAAGCATAAGTGAAATCAATCCTCTGAATCTTTTCTATCTTGATATCTTTCCACCAAAGTTTGTTTATTTCTACTTCTTATTCAATTTCTTAGTTTTTGATTTTTTAAATAAAGTTAGGATTATTTATTGCAATATTTAGTGATTAATTAAAATTATAGTCCCTATGGAGACGAGAATCCTTCTCACATTTTTTACTATAAAACTTGACACCATATGCTTGTAGTAGGAAATTAGTGAACAAGTTTTTGGTGCCATTGCCAGGGATTGTTTAAATTTTTATTTTTCACTAATATTATTACAAGATAATTCTTATTTTAATTTGGATATTTATTTCTTACTTTATTTTGAATTCATTTCTTTCTCTCATATTTTATTTAATTTTCATTTTATTCACTTGATAGGGAATGCAAAACCCTAGAATACCTTATTTGATTCCTTTTGATCCAGAAATTGAAATAACATTTCAAGAAATCAGAAAAGCAAAGTGAACCAAATCTAGTTTAATGGCAGATCAAAACAATCAACAAAGAGCAATGAAGGATTATTTCAAGACAGTGGTGAATGACAATTACTCTAGAATTTCTCATCCAACAATCAATGCCAACAACTTCGAGATAAAGCCTGCTTTGATCAACATGGTGTAGCAAAATTAGTTTGGAGGGTCTCGAAGCGAAGATCAAAATATTCACTTTGCCATACTCAGAGAAATTAGTGATATGTTAAAAATGAATGGTGTGTCTAATGATTCTATTAAATTGAGATTGTTTCCTTTTTCTTTAAGAGACAAAGCTAGAGGTTGGTTGCAGAGTTTACAACCAAGAAGCATCACTACTTGGGATGAAATAGTTAAGAAGTTTCTAGCTAAATTTCCCACCTAGAAAAATTGCTCAACTCAGAAGTGAAATTGGGTCATTTAAACAGATATTTTGAGCCACTTTTTGAATATTGGGAAAGATTTAAAGATTTGATTAAAACGTTTCCTAACATGGTTTTCCTGATTGGCTTCAAATTCAATTATTTTATAATGGGTTGAATGTTCAAACTAGCACAATAGTAGATGCTACTTCTGGAGGATCATTGATGGGGAAAACTACCATAGATGCTTATTCTTTGTTGGAAGACATGGCATCAAATACTTTCCAATGCTCCAATGAGTGTTCTGTGGTAAGAAACGTTATTGTTTTGAATGAGATCCTATTATAACTCTTACTACACAAATCTCATCTCTAATCCATTAGATAGCTAAGCTGATACAAAAGGTAGTTCCAATTTATGGAGAGTCTTCTTCAAATACAATTTGATCATACATGACTATTAATAAGACTAAGGAAGAGGTGCAATATGCGAAAAACAGGGGCTACAATAATTGTTGTGGAAAAAACCTACCTACTTAGTACTATTCAGCATTGAGAAACCATGAGAATCTATCTTATGGAAATCCTAGGGATCTCATGAACCCTCTTATTGTTTTTCAACCTCAACAACAAACAACAAAGAAGAAGCCATCACTTGAAGATCTAATGAATACCTTTGTCATAGAGACTTAGGGAAGATTTGCTTGGAATGAAGAAACACTTGATAGCCTTGAGATAAATATGAGAAATATGAATGCATCTTTCAATTCTTTGGAGACCCAAATTGGTCAACTTGTTAATGTTATTCACAATCCAAATAAAGGTGTTTTTCTTATCAACATTGAGAAGAATCCAAGGGAGTAATGAAATGTTGTGACATTGAGGAGTGGCAAGGAATTGGAATCTCCAAAGAAGTAAGATGAGCCACAAAAATTATTAGAATCCATGGATCAAGAAGCTGAACAAGAGAAAGAGGAGGAAGAGAAGCAATAAAGACTAAGAGGGAAGTTTAGAAACCTGAGAGAATTTCATTTCCAGATAACCCTCCAATTTTGAAAACTCCACTTCCTTTTCCTCAATGTTTTCAAAAGAAGAAAATTGATGAGCAATTTAGTAAATTCCATAAAATTTTTAAGAAAACTCACATTAATATTCATTTTGTAGATGCTTTGGAGTAGGTGCCAAATTATGCCAAATTCATGAAGGAAGTCATGTCTAAGAAAAGGAAGTTTGAACATATTATAGTGAAGCCTACAAAGGAATGCAATGCAATTTTACAGAGAAAGCTTCCGCAGAAGTTGAAAGATCCAAGGAGTTTTCCTATTCCTTGTTCTATTGAAAATCCATCTTTTAAAGCATTGTGTGATCTTGGTGCACGTATTAACTTAATGCCTTTGTTTTTCCATGTTTCCCATGGGTCCATTGACTTATATTGGCATGTCATTTCCTATTTCTTTCTAGTAACCATTGTCATCATGATTATGAACTTATCACTTTTGGTATCAAATAACCCCACTTGCTTTGATACCATTCTATCATGCCCTGCCCTAGTGGCCTATGCATTTTCATATTACCCTATAATTCCCTCATTTCTAAGGAAAATATTCTCCCAAAATCTTGCAGAGCCTAGCCCACAATTATATGGATCTAAACCTATACAAGTATTCATTTTATAAAGTCAAATTTTCATTAACTATAAATAACTAACATAAACCAAAAATTACACCCACAATTGCCCAAGACTATAGTCGCATCATGGTGGTAATAGACATAACTAGAGTAATACAAATCCATACGCCTTATCCTAATAAATCAATAGATCTCATTATACATATTTGAAATCTTTTAAATATAATTATAGAAATACACTAAGGAATTCCAATTCCAATTCATCATACCACCAAAAGGGCATCTTCAAATCTTGCTCACAAACCCCAGCCAACTTTGGGCTCCATTACATGACCTGTCAGCTAAAAATTTAAAATAAAGGCATGAGTGTAGGAAAACTTAGTAAGTAGGCTGAATAGAAAACAATAGTCAACCCTTTAGTGGGATAACATACTACAATCTATAAAATTCATACAATCATATTCACTACACAAGGAACTCCATGATAAAATGTACTTTCTGTCAATGCTCTTACATCTTATTCTGAGATGTAAACCAAAACATACATAAATTTCTAATAATGCAATCATATGCACATACCTATGAGGCCTAAGTCCTCTTTATGTCAATATACACTCTACACCATCCAAGCATATAATATGGTAATCATGTCATCGAGACACTGTTTCTTAGTATCATGCCTTATCTAAGCCCTCTTGGCATCTTATAATGTGCCCATGCAACAAAATTATGTAATGCTTCCCATTTCATCACTATCCACACTCACATAATATATATATATACAATCATGGTATATACCCTACCCCATCAATTCCACACATTCATAGAATATACAACAGAATGAAGAATTATGGAATAATCTCTATCATCATTCATTCATATATATCTCATGTCAAGAAAAGATCTGGGATACACATGATCCACATTCTTACACCTTTATACACCCTAAGAAACACAAGTTAGTATGAACCAAGGGATAATCACTATTCCCAAGAATCACACTTAGGAACATCTATAATAGGAGAAGAACAATTGTAGGATAGTTCCTATCCCTATCAATGCATCCACACATGTAATACTATAAGTCGAATGAAATAGAATGAGGGGATACCACCCATCCCTAACTAGGCATACATTACACTACACAATCAACCCACACATACTGATCTGTAGGCAAAAAAGAATCCATTCCACAACTAAGGAATTATAGAAGCCTAGATACAAACAAATCGGATAAGCAATACCCCCATTATGGCATTCAACAAAAACAAATTCCTACTTACATCATATGAAGAATCACTTCTTAATTTCTCAAGTTCCATGTTTTAGCTTTCCATCCATTTCAATTTACTTATATGTTTTCTACAAAGGCAACACTAATCAAGTCAGCTGAACACAATTTTTGGGTGCCACCATCAATCCCTATTATTATCCATTCATGGGATCACTTCCTAAGTGCATTTCCAATGCAATTTCTATTCTCATATCATTTATGTCATTGCTCTAGTTTGATCCTTTTTACCATTCATTTTATACATTGTTGAAATGCCTATTTACTAGCTAATATATGGTTATAATGAAATCATTCAATCACACCTCTCTTATTGAGGCATTTCCTCAAACATGTTATAAGCATAACTAAATTTTTAATTGCTCAAAAAGGTATAAAAAGGGATTTTCTTCTAAATAGCCCATGGCTATTAGATAATGTAATTAATAGTTAATTAAAAACCAACTAATCAAGCTATTAATTTAATTAATTCCCAGTATCAATCACAAAATACCCATTCTTGACCACAAAATGTTACTGTCCATGGACATATGAATATTTTTCCCATGCAAAATTATAATATAATTACAAGAATTCTATCAACTAATCATTTTTCCTATGAATCTATGGAAATTCATACCAATTTCTTGCAATTGAACTATTCGTGAAATCCTAGTTTAGCATAAAACACAATTTTTGTTGGGGAAAAGTAACTTACTATGAAATTCAAATGTGGCTTCCACCCATGAACAGAAATTCAAGCTCAAAGATTTAAATAGCTCCCTCTAACTACAGAAAACTAGATTTTTTTCCCTTTCTTCATCATCTAAATGGCTAAAACTCGAGATTAGATGCATGCATGAGTGCTTACCCACCTAATTCATCTTGTTTTCTAGCTAAGCAAGCA
Source organism: Pouteria campechiana (assembly GCA_036873735.1). Classification (NCBI taxonomy): domain Eukaryota; kingdom Viridiplantae; phylum Streptophyta; class Magnoliopsida; order Ericales; family Sapotaceae; genus Pouteria; species Pouteria campechiana. The sequence continues at coordinate 22,621 of JAYJMB010011382.1, forward strand.
AGAAATTAGGCATGGAAGGGGCTAGAGCAAAATGTGTAGGCATGGGGAAGAAGAGGGAGAAGATAGAAATGAAACAAATAATAAAAAAAAGCTTAAAAAAGTTGGTCACCAACCTAACAAATGATTTGGTGCCCAATTGGGCACCCCGGAATCCCTACCCTTCATGTCTTGCCCTGATGCTCAACCCACTATCCACTAAGAACAGGGTTGGTATTTTGGCCATAAAGTCCTCATACAATGTATTCTTAATGCATTGAAAAGATAATTTCAAGTTATTCAACATTTATGTTGATCATGTTTTCTAAGTTATCCAAATTTTGTGCGAAAAATTGGATACAAGTGACATCATTTTCATATTTAGCTTATTTTTAATATACTTTGGTGCTTAATACACAAATTAACTTCATATGCAATTTACACATATATAATGATATAATTTAGAAAAAATTTTATCCTCACCTCAAGTCATCTCCTGAATACCCGAAACAAATATTTATAAAAGAATTTCCTTACTTGAAAATCCCTGGCACAGAACTGAGGATGAAAGTGAATTTAAAAATAAAAAATTTGTTGAATATTGTGAAGATAAAGGAATTCACTATAGCTTCTCAACCCCTTGAACTCCATAACAAAATGGAGTTGTAGAAAAAAAGAATATGACAATACAAGAAATGGCAAGAACCATGCTAAATGAGAGCAAATTGTCCAAAAGATTTTTGGGGGAAGTAGTTACCATTGCTTGCCATGTGCTAAATAGAGTTAACATTATAGCAATTTTAAAGAAAACTCCCGATAAGCTTTGGAAAGGGAGAAAACCGAACATTTTTTTATTTCCATTCCTTTGATTATGTATGCTATGTGCTAAACAATAGGAAAGATAAACTTGGGAAATATGATGCAAAAAGTGATAAAGCTATCTTCCTTGGTTACTCTTCTAATAGCAAAGCATTTAGAGCTTTCAATAAGAAAACTCTAGTTGTAGAAGAGTCAATGCATGTAATATTTGATGAATTTGAATTAACGTCGAGGAAGGAGATTGATAGTGACTTAGATGAAGCCACAAAGAAGATGAGAAAACTACCTTTGAAAATCAAGGGGAGAAGGAACTTCAAAGCAGAATGACTATGAAAATTTAGAAAATGAAGAGGAGGTAAGTGAAGATAATGTTCTCTTTCAACACCCCACTAGTTTGAAGTTCATGCATGCCCATCCTAGAGATCAAATTATAGTTGATATCTATGATAGTGTTAGAATAAGAAGATCTATGCACAACATATATGGGCACTTTGCTTTTATCTTTAACATTGATCCGACTTGCATTATCAAGTGCTAAATGATGAAAACTAGATTATTTCCATGCAAGAGGAGTTAAACCAATTTTAAAGAAATAAAATTTGGGAACTAGTTCCAAGACCTAAGCATATTGGTGTAATTGGAACCCAATGGGTCTTTAGGAACCAATTAGAGAAAAGTGGACTTGTTATAAGAAATAAAGCAAGGTTGGTTGCTAAAGTGTATTTCCAAGAAGAGGGAATTGATTTTGAGGAATTCTATGCTCTTGTAGCAAGATTAGAATCCATAAGGATGTTACTTTCATTTGCATGCCATATAAAATTTCAACTATTCCAAATGGATGTGAAAAGTGCATTCCTTAATGGATATCTAAATAAGGAAGTACATGTAGAGCAACCACTTGGATTTGAATTAGATAATTAACTAAATCATGTTTAAACTTACTAAAGTATTATATGGATTGAGACAAGCTCCAAGAGCTTGGTATGAAAGCTTGAGTAAGTTTCTTAGTGATCATAAGCTCAAAAGAAGAAAAGTTAATACTACATTATTTATCAAAAATGATAGCATGGATATCTTGTTAGTTCAAGTTTATATAGATGACATTATTTTTGGTGCCACTAATGAAGCTCTTTTCCAAGAATTTTTCAAGAATCATATAGGTTGCATTTGAGATGAGCATGATGTGCAAGCTTAATTATTTCCTTGGACTAGAAATCAAGTAGAATTATGATGGGATTTACATTTTTGTCAATCTAAGTATACAATGGAGATGCTCAAGAAGTTTAACATGGAAGAAATGAAAGTTGCAAACACTCCCATGAGCACCTCAATGAGATTACACAAGAATGAAGAGGGTAAACTAGTAGATCAAAAACTTTTTTGTAGTATGATTGGTTCCCTTTTGTATTTGATTGCTTCTATGCTTGATATTCTGTTTAGTGTATGTTTATGCGCTAGATTTTAGTTAAGTCCAAAAGAATTAAACCTATTTGCAGTAAAATGAATCTTTAAGTATCTAGTTAACACACCAAGTCTAGGGCTCTATTATCCAAAAGGATCTAATTTTGAATTAATTGGATAAAAACTTGACTTTAGAGGTTACAAAGTTGATAGGAAAAGCACTATGGAACATGTCAATTCCTTAAAAGATGTTTGTATGCTAGTTTTCAAGGAAATAGACCAATGTTGCTCTTTCCACTAAAGAAGCATAATATGATGTAGCTAGAAGTTGTTGTGCATAATTACTTTGGATGAAATAAGAACTCCTAGATTATGGATTGGATTATGAGGATATCCAAATAAGGTGTGACAATATTAGTGAATATGCTAGACAAAAAATCCATTACTTGATTCACGCACTAAACATATTGACATTAGGCATCACTTCATTAAAGACCATGTAAAAAACATGATATCTACTTAGAATATGTGCCTATGAATGGTCAACTTGCTAATATTTTCACTAAACCATTATCATTGAATAGTTTTTACACTATTAAAAGAGAATTAGGCATGATAGATACAAATACATATGCTCATGTATTGTCAAATTGAATTTTAAGTGCTTGTAATGATTATTTTGAAAACTTTGTAAAATGAATTGCTGAACAATGATGATTGTTGGATAAGACATGACATGAAACTTAAGGATGTTCCAAAACTTTAGAGATGAGAAAATCACAAAAAAAAAATAGAAAACCAAAACATAGGACGAAATCCGCCCAGGCACCAAGCGCCCATGACAATAAGTGCCTGCACCAGAGGTGCCTACTGATGGTTCAAATTATAATTCCTCGCAAGTGCACGAGTTTATAATAGTATAGTGTGCAATTTAGGGGTCAATCCTACAGAGAACTGTCAAACTGATTTAATTATATCTAGTTACTAAACCAATACTATCCTAAAAAGATATTATGGATGCTAAATAAACCTAAGTATTAAGTGAAATAATGAAAGACAATAAAAGTGCATAATGTAGAAGAGATTAACTGGTTATAAGAGTCTAGTTATCCAATTTCACCACTCAATGATATCTACATTGTTGGAATGTTGGATTCAAAACATTATCTTGGGTTCATTTCATCAAATATATGATTATTACCATTAGGTGTGCGGGTTTAAATCAAGTATTTTCATTCATTCCAATTACCTTTGGTTTGTAGTATAATTGAGGTGAAAACCCATTAAGAGCTTCTTTATCTTGGAATCTTTCATTTGAAAGCCTGTCTATTTATTCTTTTTAGTTAAATTCATATCACTTAATTTTCTAAATAAAATCAGAATTATTCATTGCAATAGATAGTGATCAATTGAAATAAATAATCCCTATGGAGATGATACTTTTTTACTATGATACTATAAAACTTGATGTCATGTACTTGTGGTATAATTTGAAGTGAATAAGTTTTTGGTGCCATTATCAGGGATTGGCATTGTTTTAATTGGTCATTAATATTGTTATGTGATAATTTTAGTTTTAATTTGGATTTTTATTTTCTTTTCTCACATTTTTTCCTTGATTCTCTTTCTTGTTGCTTCCTTAATAGTGCATGCTAGATCCTTTGCTTGAAGACATGGTATTCAATACTTTCCAATGGCCCATTGAACAACATATGTGTTATGCAGCATTCAATGATCATGAGAACCAATCCTATGAATATCCTTGGAAGGCCATAAACCTTGCTGCTGGTTTTCAACCTCAACCAACTGAGAAGAAGCGATCACTTGAAGATCCCATTAGTACCTTTATAACAAAAAATCAAGCAAGATGCACTTGGGATGAAGAAAGACTTGAGAATATTGAGGTGCACATGGAAAATATTAATGCATCCATCAAGTCTTTGAAAACTCATATTGGTTAACTTGCAAACTTTGTTAATAATCCAAACAAAGGCGCCAATCTAAGTAACACTAATTCTTTTTCTGATTTGGAGGATTATGCTGCTAATGATGAAAGTATTCAATATCCTTTGGAACATTGCAATGAAAACTGCATAAATCAAGATATGGTCGATATTGGGGAAGCCATGGAACATGTTTTGGCTTTGGAAGAGTTATCAAAAGAGAAAGTCAGCAATAAGGTGGAACCATTGGAAGAAGAGTCAGTAGTAGAAGAAGTTAGAGCTAATTTGGATATGAAGCACTTGACAAAATCTCTAAGGTATGCAATTCTTTGCCCGAATTCATTCTTTCGAATGATTAGTTCTTCTTCTTTTACAGGTGTGAAGGAAGAAAGGTCACTGCAAGTTCAAGACCATGAAGGGAAGTAGATGAAGTTGCACAGTGAGAATACTAATTACTTTAAGATTGATGAGGTGGAAGAAATTATTAAAGAATTTTCAGGAAATCTCATAGACAACATCGAAGTAATTGAGTATGTGTATCAATTGGCTGCACCAGAAGAATTTCACAAGATAATACCAAGTTTAAAAGAACTGGTGCACCAAAAGCCAAATTTTATTTCAAAGAGGGGAGACTATAGTCGGGTTAAGACTATAAACAAAGTGCTTCTTGGGAGGCAACCCAAGTCTTTTAGGATTTATTTTCTTTCAAATTCCATGAATTATTTCAAATTAGTAATTTCCTTTGGCAATTCAGCTTCAATTTCCTTTTTATAATTACATTAAACTTATCTTGTTAATTTAAATAATTGCAGTGTTTGGTAGGTTAAGGCATCTCTTTGGAATCAACATCGACCAAGAAGACTTCATGTTTTCACAAAGATAGCAAATTCATGAAACAGAGGAGGATTTGGAGCATGATTTCATGCATGCAATTGAACATTTCAAGTTAGCAACCTTATGCCTAGGCACCATGTTGTAGATGTTGTAGCACACCCTCAACACATTTCAAGTTAGTAGCCTTGTCCTTAGGCACCATGCTGAGGCACACCCTCAACACACCATTCAAGAACTTCAAGTCAGCAGCCTTGTGCCTAGGCATATGCTGCATCACACACTCAACATACGTTAAGTCAGCAGTCTTATGCTGTGACAAAATGCCACGACACACCCTCAACCCACTTCAAGTCAGCAACCTTGTGTTGTGGCACTATGCCGCGGCATAGCTAGACCATGTCATGGCACATGCATTCTACACATGTGAGCACATCCCTATATATCAACCACCATTTGCAGATTATGTCTCACACTATTAGACTTGTGCCTTGAAGTTCACTAGATAGTCGATACTCTTACCAGGCGAATGGCTGGTGACATGATCTGCAATATGAGCATTTACTACAGTGTCGCATGGCTCTGGCTTCAGAGTACCCTTCGTGATCAGGGAATCCAACTCAGTTTCCTTCCTCTCCTATTTTCCTACATATCCACTAGAGGAACATGCATCTGCAGCTCATAATGAAGATGATGAAGATGAAGATGAAGAGGATGAGGAAATTGAAGTGGAAACTGAAGAGGAGGAGGAAGATGAAGATGATAATGACCTTGATGATGACTGAACCCCTTCAGGGAAGTCCTTGCACTATACATTTCTTTTACATTGATGACAATGTCACTTTTATGTTTGGGGGGAGTCTAGTTTTTGTGTTATGTTTTATACTTTGTCAATCTGCTTCATGTGTTTAACTAGTCTATGGTCCTATGTGTTTAGCTATTCATCTGTGATTGTTCAATAACTCTATCTAGTGTTTTATTTAAGCATGGTTATGTTTGGTTTAAAAAAAATCGTGTGTTATTAATATTACTCAGGATCATCTTAAAAAATCAATTAAATATATATATGGCAATGGCTAGAATGGAAATTACTGATATCATTATTGTTTATATTTTTGACCTAATGACTCATTTAAATTGCATTAAATTCATGAGTATACATAGACCACATAGCCATTCCTTTTGAACTCATAGAGTATCTAGCAATTATTCAGGTAACTAAGCTTGCATACTTAAGTTCAAAGTCCAAAACTCTTTATAATTAGTGTTTAAGACAAACATTAGATTCATCATGTAAGTGGGGGGATTACATCTCATGAACTAAAAAGAAAATAAGTTTGGGGGTGTGGTAGTAATACAACCCAAGAATTGGGGGGATCACATTCAAAAGAATTCAAAAAAAGATAATTGCAAAGAATGTGAAGGTAATACAGCCCACAAAAAGAAAACAAACAAAGTAAAGAAGAAAATAAAGTAAGTAAAATATCAGTGCTAATCTATTGTAGTCTCTCCTTCATGTTATGAGTTCATAGAGTTTGCACTGAATATGTATTCCTTGGTTGTTGGAATGAAATTAAGGATGAAATGAGATAAATTGGAATGACTATCTTGTTTGCACTTGCACTTTGAATCTAAGGCTAAGAGGATGAGGAATGTTGACTCTCGTGCAAGTATATACGATCACAAGTAATATAGATGAGGTAAGTTGAGTATCGTTCTCATGAGGAAGTAGGTTATTACACACTAAGTACCAAACTTATACCAAATCAGTAATAATTGATTCAATGAAATTTAGTAGATGATATAAGAATTAAATTTGAATAAACATTGAAGTTGACAAATTATAAGAGTAAAAGAAGAAACATCAATGGATGAAATATCTAGGAATTCAACTTCACCTAGCAAATCCACTTGCATTGATGAATTGCATTGAGTAAATCATCATTCCTCTTATAGTCAATCGGATGCACTAAAAGTATCCATCACCCTTTCTCAAGTGTTGTGATAGGTGTGCCTATTAAAGTGATTTACTGTGTCTATATGCAAATCCAAATTAATAAACCCATTTAGGTTAAGCATCCAAGTGTCATATATGTGCTCGCAAGGTCATATTCACACAGATTGCACATGTACAATGGCTATCTCTAGACTTCATTGCATCATATGTTCTTCAATTCAAGAGTCTATTCCTAATTCACCTCTCGAGAGTATAAATTAAGAATCTTAGTTCATGCACATAGTAGCTAAGCACATACAAGCATTAAGCTTAGAAAAGAAGTAACAATGAGGAAGAAGATAATTTAATTCAAAAATCAAACATCAACACGAGATTTATTGCTAGGATCCATTTAATCTTAGATAATAGAAATTTAGAACATCATATTTAAATTAAAACCAACTAAGTAATTGATAAACTTCATCATAATCCAATATTGAATGTTGATTCAAAAATAAAAGATGAACTAGAAAGAAAATGGAATATTTAGGTTGCAGCGGCTTTCTCTAATGATCTTCTTGCTCTAAACTCTTCTCCTCGTCCAACTCTCTATCCCTGATCTACTTTTTTAGATGTCCTTAAATAACCCAAGCTGCTCGGTCTTTATAGAATTCTTTCATGAATTGTAATTCCTCTACATGCTAGAATCATCTTCTAAAAATAACTCTATATTTTCTACTCGAAACGATTGTTTTCATATGTAAGAAAAGTTCCAACAATAGATAGCATTATTGTGCCACTGATTTCCAAATATATCTTCCATAAATTTCAACAACTTCTAAAAATTTCAGCAACGTATTTAAAGGTAATTACTTCAAAAATATCTCAGATAATTGCAATTGTTGATCATAGTTTAGACAGCAATATTTGATGCATGGAAGAATAACTAAATTTGTGTACTTCAAATTCTAAGCTTTGATTTCAAAATATTTCTCTTGTTAGGATGCTTTGAGCATGAAAATCAAGAAAAGAATTTGAATTCTTGATTTTGAGTTCTTTGAATTAAACTTCGAAGAAAAATCATTCTTTTGGAGTTTCTGAAGTGAACTTTCGGGGAAAAAATCATTGCTTCAAAGTTTTTTGTTCTGCTTTGGAGTTCTCTGAGGTGAACTTTGAAGAAAAAATCATTGTTTTAGAGATTTTTATTCTACTTTGGAGTTCTCTAAAGTGAAGTTTGGAGAAAAAATCATTGCTTTGGAGATTTTTATTCTACTTTGGAATTTTTGATGTTCCAGAGCAGTTTTAGTAGAATCATCATAACTTCTCATATGAACTAAACATTGAGTGATTTTGTATTATGTTAGATAGATAATTTTAAGATTTACAACTTTTGTCTTAATCACGTTTCCTGATTCTGCTTATATTTTGAGTCGCGGGTCCTCAAAGTACAGCCTTTTGTGTTAGTGAATTTTGGATCAAAAATTCTGCTTAAGAGATTTTTGAAAAGAGTACAACTATTTTGATCATAACTTTCTCATACAAACTCAGAATTGCTCCATTCATTTTGCATTAGATAGATAATTTTAGGATCTACAACTTTTATGTTGATCACTTTGTCTTAATCATCTATCTTCTATGAGTTGTGAGCCTTCAAAGTGATGCCTTCTGTTAAATGAAGTAGCAGATGAATGTGAAGCTCTATAGATAGTTGCACTATTTTAGCCATAAATTTCTTATATAAATTCAGAACTATACAATTTTTGATGCCTTAGAAAGATAAGAATAGATTCTAAAACTTTCATGTTGAACAAATTTTCCAAATATGCCTCCATCAATCCCAGAAATTGCTTTAAAATAACATCTTTTGTAATCTTTAGTTTCATTTTATATATCAATAAAAGAAACTCTGTTAAGTACAATATCCGCTGAAAAATATTAAAAGAAGATCCTAAACATGTGAATTTAGATATAAAAAGTATGATATATTATGAGCTTATCAAATACCCCCAAACTTATCTTTTGATCGTCTTTGAGCAAAATAACAATCTGAACTCATGAATTAGTCAGGAAAATCTCTTTCAAACAATTAGTAACATGCCAGACAAATTACACCTGTGCACATATCTCAAAAATCACTCAAGACACTTTCCAAGTAATCTCATAAAACCCATACTTCATCAATCCTTTCATGAAGTGAAAATGTGTGTGTGTGTAGTGTCAATTTCATACTACATGCATATTTGTTAGTCAATAATGTGAAAACCAGTGATTTTCATGATCTTCACAAAATACTCCATAAGCTTACTTTTCATAATCCCTCTCCACTAATGTAGAAAACTTTGTTCACTTGGATCAATAGGCCTTTGTTAAGCTTATAATAGGGCCTTGGATTTAGATAACAAGAAAAGGGAATAAGGATACACAAAGTAAGAAATCATATCTTTATTTTACATGAATATTCAACCTCTTAACTTTTTATTTAGGGTTTTATCTATTTTATGATCTATATTACTACCACACCCTAGACTTATTTCTTTTACTTTTATTAGGATGTGATCCCCCTAACTATAGGCTGTATTATTGGCACATCTCCAAACTTATTTTCTATTGAGTTCATAGAGATATGATCCCCCCAATTGAAGGAAAAATCCTTATTGATTTCTTCCCTTTTGTCCTTTTTCCTCTTCTTTTAGCATTCTTCTCTTTAACTCCTCCAAACTTATCTTCTTATGTACTCATGTACCTCTTTGCAATCTTGTGTTTAGAATACATCTCTTAATAGGTCAATCATAGTTTTTCAGGCTGAAAAGGGTTGAATGATGAGGCTAAAGAAAGAAAAATTGAATGGTGGTCTTTTACATGCTTTGCATGTGCCATTCTCTCATTAAAGCGCAACGTAGCTTGAAAGGCTCAAACTAATCAAAGAATACCTAAATTATTTCCAAGTAAACAAGGATTTCGCCTTGAGGAATAATCAAATATGTTCTAGCATGCTTGTGTCAACCAGAATATGTTACTGAATTCACAACATCATCACTGATCCACATATACTATGCATGATCTTAATATAATGTGCTAATTGAACTTTCCATCAATCATGAAAGGTTTCTGCTTGTCATAAGAATCAGTAAATCACAAGGTACCACCTATCCTTCTTTCTCAATAATGTGCAATGGCAAGAAAAAAACTCAGCATATGTCACTTGATCATTAAAAGAGAATCCATCCTATTCAATTTTAGCAATATAACATAGTTTGCTCTTGTGTTTCTTTAGCTAAGCTATCAAAAGAGATGCTCATAGAGAAAATTTATACCCAAATTTGAAAAAATTCCAAAACTAAATGCAAATATGAAAGCTTACTTGTAAATCTAAATGTAACTCCCCAAATACCCCCAAACCTAAATCAAACATTGTCATCAATGTGAAATAATAAAATAAGTTTAAGTTTAAGAGCCTCCCTAAATGAAGTACATTCCAATCCTCTTTTTCTAAAACTTATTATCATCCTTTGCAAATTTCTGACAATTTTGATACTTAACACATAATCTGCAATCTCATGAAACTTTTATGCTCAATCTGAATTAGGTTCTTACTTTTGTAATAGAAACATCAAACTATAACTGAAAAATCTGTCCAAATGGATAAAACAAAACAATAACTAAGCTAAATGCAAAGAGAACAAAGAAAGTTCAAATTGTCTGTTTCTCATGAATTCAACATTCTCCGTTGAAGTGAACCATTCTCCTTTTCTAGTGGACAAGAGTTAATCAAACTATTAGTAGCCACAAAAGAAAATCAAAATAAAAAGAAAAATTAAAGCAAACTAAGTTAGACTAAAAAACCTAAAAGCAAAGGGATGAGGAAGTATTTTTGATTTATAGTCTTCAGCTTGACTATCTCTTTCTTTAAGCTAGTTCTTTCAAGTCCAATGTGAACTTTTGCTTGTCTAATCTTCCTTCAAAGTATGGCTTCATACGTTGACCACTCACTTTAAATGTTCCCTTGGTGTCATGAGCAACTTCAATTGCCCCATATGGAAGTATCTTTGTGATAGTGAAAGGACCCGACCATCTAGATCGTAACTTACCAGGAAGCAGTCTAAGATGAGAGTTATAAAGTAACACTTTTTAACTAATTTCAAACTCTCTTCTTAGAATGTGTTTGTCATGCCATCTCTTTGTACGCTCTTTTTCTTGGCATTCTTATTAGCCTCATTGCGAAGTTCATCCAGCTCATCAATTGTAGCAATCTTTCTTCTCCCACAAGTTGCCTATCAAAATTTAAAAATTTTAATACCCAATATGCTCTATGTTCTAATTCCATAGGTAAATGACAAGCTTTTCCAACTACCAGCTTAAAAGGAAACATCCCAGTGGGTGTTTTGAATGCAATCCTATATTTCCATAGTGCATCATCAAGTTTTACTGACCAATCTTTCCTAGAGGCATTTATTGTTTTCTCCAAAATTCTTTTGATTTCCCTATTCAAAACTTCTACTTGTCCACTAGTTTGAAGATGATAAGGGATTGCAATCTTATGTGTAACTCCATATTTATGAAAAAGTGCATCAAAATGTTTATTGCAAAAATGGGTTCCCCCATAACTGATGATTGCTCTAGGAGTGCCAAATTTGGTAAAAATGTTTTTCTTCAAAAATTTGATCACTACACAAGTATAATTTGTTGGCATTGTAGCAGCTTCCACCCTTTTAGACACATACTCTACAACTACCAAAATGTACTTATGGCCAAAGGAAGAGGGAAACGATCCCATGAAATCAATATCCCAAACATCAAATAATTCATAAACAAGAATGTTGTTTAAAAGCATCTCATTTCTTTTAGAGATATTTCCCATTCTCTGACATCTATCACATGAGAGTACATGGGTGTGTACATCTTTGAAAATTGTTGGCCAATAAAAACCAGATTGTAAAACCTTAGCTGCAGTTTTTGTGGAACTAAAATGCCCACCTACCTCTTCATAATGACAATGTTATAGAATACTTACCATCTCTTCCTCTGGTACACATCTCCTTATCACTTGGTTTGCACAAATTTTAAATAGAAAATGTTCTTCCCAAAGGTAATGTTTAACATCAGAAAAGAATTTTTTCTTCTATTATGGTGACATGTCAGGGGGTAAAACATTCCTTACGAAATAATTCACAAAATCAGCAAACTAGGGGGATTGTTTGGAGTTGACATGAAATATATGCTCATTAGGGAATTCTTCAAGAATTGGAGTCTCCTCGTCTTTTGCAGTTGGAATTCTGGACAAGTGATCTGCAACTAGATTCTCAGTTCCTTTCTTATCCTTGATCTCCAAATCGAATTCCTGTAGCAAGAGAATCCACTAATCAATCTAGGGTTTGCTTCTTTCTTTGCAAGCAAAGATTTCAGAGCTAAATGATCTGAATAAAAAATCACTTTAAAAGCAATCAAGTAAGAATGAAATTTATCAAAAGCAAAAACTACTGCCAAGAGTTCCTTTTCAGTTGTTGAATAATTCAATTGGACTCTTGATGAGGTCCTACTAGCATAGTAAATTGTCTAAAAAATTTTGCCCTTTCTTTTTCACAAAATAGCTCCTATGACAACATCACTTTCATCACACATTAACTCAAAAGGTATATCCCATGCTAGTACTACCATCATTGGTGCTGAAACCAATTTCTCCTTCACTACCATGATTGGTGCTGAAACCAATTTCTCCTTCAAAGTGTTAAAGGCCTACAAGCTATCATCTGAGAAGTTAAATGGTACATCCTTATCTAATAGATTATAGAGGGTTTTAGTAATTTTCAAAAAGTCCTTGATAAACTGTCTATAAAATCCTGCATGCCCCAGAAATCCTCTAACAAGTTTAACAGATGTGGGTGGAGGGAATTTTTTGATGACCTCCACTTTAGCATGATCAACTTCTATTTCCTTTTTTGAAATCTTGTGTCCAAGCACTATCCCTTCTTGCACCATAAAATGACACTTCTCCCAATTTAGAATAATGTTAGTCTCATCACATCTTTGCAACACCAAAGCCAAATTACGTAGATATGAATCGAATGATGAGCCAAAAACAGAAAAATCATCCATGAAAATTTTAATATATTCCTCAACCATATTTGAAAAAATGGCCATCATACATCTCTGAAAAGTGGAGGGTACATTGCAAAGACCAAAGGGCATTCTCCTAAAAGTAAAAGTACCATATGGATAAGTGAATATAGTTACCATATGGATAAGTGAATATAGTTTTCTCTTGATCTTCTGGTCAATGGGAATCTAATTATAACTTGAGTAACCATCTAAAAAGCAATAAAATTCATGTCCTTGAAGTCTTTCCAACATCTAGTCAATAAATGGTAAAGGAAAGTGATCTTTTCTAATGGCATCATTCAATTTCCTGTAATCAGTACATACATGCCATCCAGTAACTGTTTTAGTTGGAATCAATTCATTATTGTCATTTTTCTGAACAATCATACCTCCCTTCTTTGGTACAACTTGCACCAGGATCACCCATGGACTGTCAGAAATTGGATAGATGATTCCTACATCAAGTAATTTGATCACTTCTTCTTTAACCACTTCTTGCATCTTTGGGTTCAACCGCCTCTGATGTTGGATAGTGGGTTTGTATTGCTCATCCATTAGAAGTTTATGCATGCAAAGTGAAGGTTCATTTCCTTTGATGTCTAAAATTTTTCATCCAATTGTGCCCTTATGCTCTCTCAATATTATTAGTAGTTTCTCTTCCATCATATCTATCAAAGAAGAAGAAATAATCACTGATAGAGAAGAAACTTCATCTAAGTAAGCATATTTTAAATGAGAAGGTAAAGGTTTGAGTTTAAGAAGAGGAGGTTCTTCTATAGATGGCTTAAGCTTTTTGTTGATTTGTCCTATTTCCTCAACTCTTGGTGATTGTTGCTTTGAGTAGGGTGGGTTTGCCTCCATAAACTTTTCACAATCTTCTACATCCTCTCTCTCAGTTTCTCTATTGCTTGGTTGAGTCAAGCATACTTCAAGTGGATCTTCAACCACACTTTTCTAAAAAATTATGTTTACCAACTTGTCAATAGATTCAACTACAAAACAAGAATTAGCATCCAAAGGATATTTTATTGCTTCAAAAACATTGAAGGTGACTTGATCACCTTGAACTCTAAGAATTAATTTTCCTTGTTGAACTTCAATAAGAGGTCTTTCTGTTGCCAAGAAGGGTCAACCCAATATAAGTGGTATCTCCCTATCTTCTTCCATATACAAAACTATGAAATCAGTAGGGAAAATGAACTTGTCAACCAACACATCTTCAATAATACCCCTTGGGTGTTTGATTGAACAATCGGCAAGTTGAAGTGATACTATGGTTGTTTTAACCTCTCCCAATCCAAATTTTTTGAAAATAGAGAAAGGCATTAAGTTAATACTTGCACCCAAATCGCATAATGCCTTTTCAAAATATGAATCACCAATAGTGCAAGGGATAGTGAAACTCCCTAGATCTTTCATCTTTTGTGGCAGTTTGTTTTGCAGGATAGCTGAACATTCCTCATTCAATTTCATAGTTTCATAATCCTCCAACACCCTTTGGTTTGCCAAGATCTCTTTCGAAAATTTTGCATAGCTAGGCATCTGTGCTAAGGCATCTACAAAAGGAATGTTAATATGTGGTTTTTTTAAATACATCCAAAAATTTAGAAAATTGTTTATCCATCTTATGTTGTTGAAGTCTTTGTGGATAAGGGATTGGAGGCACATAAAGCTTCAGATTATTTGGAAATAGTTTACTCTTAGCTGCCTTTTGTGGTTGTTCAATTACTTCCTCTTGTTTTTCTTTGGGAGTCTCTTGTTGAACATCTTCTTCTCCCACTTGCTTTCTACTTCTCAAGGTTATAGCTTTTACCTTTTTCAATTGGATTTTTCTCAATGTTGCTAGGCAAAATGCCTTGTTGTCTTCCTGATAACATATTACAAGTTATCCTACTGGCATGTCCAAATTCTTCATTGAGGCCTCTTGATTTTGAAACCTCATGTATGTGTTATGCATGAATTCTTGAGTGTTGCTCATGAAATTTTGAGTGCTATTTGCTAGTTACTGACCATCTCTTCCAGATTACATTTTCCCTCCTCTGGTTGTTTGAATCTTGGTGGTGGCCTTGTTGCATTTTGATTGTTCCATGAGAAATTTGGATGATTTTGCCACCCTAGATTGTAAGTATTGATATATGGATTGTTTTGTAACCTATTGGAATTACTAACAAAGTTAGCATTCTCACTAGATTGTGCAAAAGCGTTACCTACCTAACAATCCATGCTAGCATGCCCTCCACCATAGAAATCACAAGTCATTTTCTGAATTTTCATTCCTGAAGCATTCATATTGTCTATCTTCCTATTCAATGCTTCAAATTGTGCTATGAATGCAGTGAGACCGTCCACTTCATGCACTCTTACTGATCTTCTCATTGGTAGCCTCTCAGTAGGCCATTGATAGCTGTCAGATGACATCTCCTCCAATAGTTCATAAGTCTTTTGGCATTTTATTATTCAATGATCCTCCTGCAGTTGCATCAATCGTAGAATAAAAATATGGACTAGTCCCATTACAAAATGTTTGTACTTGCATCCATATGGGTAGTCCATGATGTAGGCATCTCCTCAACAAGTCTTTAAATCTCTCGCATGCCTCATATAGTAGTGATTCATTGTCCATCTTTAAATCTCAAATTATTTGCTTGAACTTTAGGTCTTCTTATGCATGATGTTTGTCCCTGGACAGTTGGAGCAACATAATCTCTCAAAAGTCTGCATGAATTTTCAGTTACAGCTGCTCCAGGTACAACTTCTCCTTCCATCTTTTTGGTCAGAATCGATTATTCTCTTAGTCTTCTTTTCTAGGTACGATCAATTTTTGGGTCAAACTTAGCTAGATTGCTTTTCCGACTTCGTACGATACAATACTTTCTACAAAAATAACATAAACAAATCAATTCCAGAATTCAAAACAAACTATAACTAGGAATCAAACTAAATATATAAACTAGTACTAAGCAGAAAAGAAAAACCAAAGTAATACCAATATTGATTAGTAGTGACATTAATGTATAATTCACTACTTTCCCCGGCAACGGTGCCAAAAACATGTTGACTCTTGTGTAAGTATACATGATCACAAGTAATATAGCTGAGGTAAGTTAAGTATCATTCCCATGAGGAAGTAGATTGTTACACATTAAGTACTAAACTTGCATCAAATCAGTAATAATTAATTAAATGAAATTCAGTAGATGATATAAGAAATAAACTTGAATAAATAATGAAGTTGACAAATTGTAAGAGCAAAAGAAGAAATATCAATGGATGAAATATCTAGGAATTCAACTTCACCTAGCAAATCCACTTGTATTCATGAATTGAATTGAGTAAATCATCATTCCTCTCATAGTCAATCGGATGTACTAAAGCATCCACCACCCTTTCCCAAGTGTTGTGATAGGTGTGCCTATTAAAGTGATTTACTATGTCTACATGCAAGTCCAAATTAATATACCTATTTATCTTTAGCATCCAAGTGTCATATATGCACTCGCAAGGTCATCTTCACACAGATTGCACATGTACAATGGCTGTCTCCAGATTTCATTGCATCATATGTTCTTCAATTAAAGAGTCTATTCCTAATTCACCTCTCTTGAGTATAAATTAAAAATCTCAGTTCATGCACATGGTAGCTAAGCACATACACGCATTAAGCTTAGAAAAGAAGAAACAATGAGGAAGAAGATAATTTAATTCAAAAATCAAACATTAACACAAGCTTCATTGTTAGGATCCATTTAATCTTAGATAACAGAAATTTAGAACATCATATTTGAATTAAAACCAACTAAGTAATTGATAAACATCATCAAAATCCAATATTGAATGTTGATTCAAAAATAAAAGATGAATTAGAAAGAAAACAAAATATTCAGATTGCAATTGCTTCTCCAATGATCTTCTTACTCTAAAATCTTCTCCTCATCCAACTCTCTATCCTTGATCTACTCTCTTAGGTGTCCTTTAATAACCCAAGCAGCTAGGTCTTAATAGAATTCTTTCATGAATTGCAATTCCTTTATGCGCTAGAATCATCTTCTAAAAATAACTCTTTATTTTCTACTCAAAAAGATTATTTTCATATGTAAGAAAAGTTCCAACAATAGATAGAATTGTTGTGCCACTAATTTCCAAATATATCTTCCACAAATTACAACAACTTTTAAAAACTTTAGCAATGTATATAAAAGAAATTACTTCAAAAATATCTCAGATGATCGCAATTGCTGATCATAGTTTGGACAGCAACATCCGGTGCATGGAAGAACAACTAAATTTGTATACTTCTAATTCTAAGCTTTGATTTCAAAATTTTTCTGATTAAGCTACTTTGAGGCATGAAAATCAAGCAAAACTTTGAATTCTTGATTTAGAGTTCTCTAAAGTGGACTGCGGAGAAAAATCATTCTTTTGGAGTTCTCTAAAGTGAACTTTGGAGAAAAAATATTGCTTCAGAGATTTTTGATCTACCTCAGAGTTCTATAGTGAACTTCAGAGAAAAAAAATGTTGCTTTAGAGTTCTTTGAAGTGAACTTAAGAGAAACAATCATTGCTTCTGCTTTGGAATTTTTGATGTTTT
The DNA here is from genome assembly GCA_036873735.1 of Pouteria campechiana. Lineage (NCBI taxonomy): Eukaryota > Viridiplantae > Streptophyta > Magnoliopsida > Ericales > Sapotaceae > Pouteria > Pouteria campechiana. The sequence goes on from JAYJMB010011382.1 coordinate 40,211, forward strand.
AGAGCAGTTTTAGTGGAATCATCATAACTTTCTCATATGAACTCAACATTAAGTAATTTTTATATTTTGGATATATAATTTCAAAATCTACAACTTTAATGTTAATTACATTTTCTGACTCTACTTGTATTTTGAATCGTGAGTCCTCATAGTATTGCCTTTTATGTTAGTAAACTTTGGAGTCAAAATTCCGCTTCGGAAATTTCTTGGATGAAACTATTATTTTGATCATAAATTTCTCATACAAACTCTTAATTGCTCTATTATTTTTCATATGATAGATAATTTTAGGTTATGTAACTTTTATGTTGATCACTTTGTCTGAATTATCTATCTTCTATGACCTATGAGCCTTCAATGTGACGCCTTCTGTCAAATGAAGTAGTTGACGAATGTGAAGCTCTTAGATAGTTGCACTATTTTAGACATAAATTTTTCATATAAATTTAGAATCATGTGATTTTTCATGCATTGGAAAGCTAAGAATAAATGCTAAAACTTTCATGTTGAAAAGTTTTCTCAAATATGCCTCCATCAGTCCCAGAAATTGCTTTAAAATAACATCTTTTATAATCTTTAGTTTCATTTTATTTATCAATAAAACAAACTTTGTTAAATGCAATATCCACTGAAAAACATTAAAAGAAGATCTTAAACATGTGAATTTAGATATAAAAAATATGATATATTATGAACTTATCAAAGAACACATCAAAATGCTGGATATATATATATATGACACTTGGGAATTTTCTTCTTAGCCATGTTGATCTTACTGAGCTATTTATGCGATGAATCTAATTGATATGTTTGTGTTGTGTTGTGTGTCAGTTCATGTCATGTTGTTTCACTCAAGGATGAGCAAAGTTATAAGTTTGGGAGTATTTGATAAGTGAATATTATTCACTTATCTCACTCATTTTCAAGCTAACTCTTGGTTTATTCTTGAGTTATTTTTAATTAATTTGATGTGTTTATGTTGATGTTTGTTTGAAGGCACACAACTTCAAAAAGGATGGAAAAAGTACAAGGAATGAAATGAAGTATCAAAAAGAGTGCAAAAGCATGGATAACAAGTTTGTGCTGCAACACAAGAAGACTGTGTCGCGACACAGAACCAAAGCATGTTTGAAAAAAAAATTAGCAAGTCTATGCCTAGGCACAACATCAAAATAGAAAAAATTAGCAAGTCTGTGCTAGTCACAGTACTATGGCACAACATTAGAATAGGGAAAATCAACAAGTTTGTGCCTAGGCACAAGTCCAAAGAAGAAGAAAAAATGGCAAAACAGAGAGTCTATGCCACAGAACAGGAAAACAGTGATGTGGCACTAAAGCTTGAGACAAGATTCCAGTTTTTCTAAGATTGGTTAGAAATGATGATGAATTTTCTAGAATTGCTTGGAAATGTTGCAAAATGATAAATCTTCAAGAGAAGAAGTATAAAGGCAAAGAGAAGTTGCCCTAGATCTAATATTAGGGAAAAAAGAGGAGACATTTTTTGGAGATTCTTGGAGAGGTTTTTGGAGAGGAAGAAGCTTCAAGTTGCAACCCAAGCTAAGCACCATCGGGAAGAGTTTGCTATCACTTCAATCCTTTTTTCTATGGTGTTTTCAATCTTATTCATCATTTGTAACTTGAATTAAAGTTGGAATCTGAATTTTGATAGTGTTATATGAATGTTTTATGGATTCTCATTTCATTATGAATAGCTAAACTCCTCCTTCTAGAGGGGAGATGGATCTTGTGCTAACATTATGGTGTGATTAATGAATTATATGATTGAGAGTTTTTAATGGTTTACTTGTGATGTTTGCTTTTAATGCTTTTAGTTTATTGTTCATTTATTGAATGAATACATATTTGAGATTTGACACTCGGGAGAGGTATTCTTGAATACGATCTAGGCATCATAACATGAGATTCTAGATGACTCGGGAGAGCTTCTAGGTTCTATGAAATCATTCAAAAGAATCATAGAGTGTAATGCATTCTCTACCTTTTGATTTTTGTAGGTATATTGAAATTGGAATATAGAGAGCAGATACTTATCTTAGCACTTAGGAGAGGGCGTTAAGTGAATTAGTATTCTTAATTTATAAACCTACAGAATGATCAATTTATAATGAGTTAAGAGCACCATAATAAAGCACAAGTGAAGTTGATCCTCTAGAGCTTTTTTATCTTGAAATCTTTCGTTTGAAAGCCTGTTTATTTCTACTTTTTAGTTAATTTCACATCACTTGATTTTTCAAATAAAATTAGTATTATTCATTGCAATAAATAGTGATCAATTGGAATACATAATCCCTGTGGAGATGATACTTTTTTATTGCTATACTATAAAACTTGACATCATGCACTTGCAGTATAATTTGCAATGAACATGTGCTATGTAATTTCCTTCCTTTCTCTTTAGCACTACATTTTTATATGGCTAAGAATTTTTAATAGCTTAATTCACTCCCTCTCTTGAGCTACCATTTGAATGGGACCAACAAGTTAGACTTTCTATAATCAATGTCATGCTTGATGTTTTATTATAGTAATAATTATGATTATACTTCACAAATGAGTATGATTGTGTTTTGAGATTGTAATCTTGTCATACTATCTTAAAAAGTTTTTCTTATGTTTATGACAACTGTAAATGAGCATAAGCATTTTAAGCTCATGTGATATGTGATATTCAATGTGGAATCATATAAGTAGTGACTTTACAACATTTCTGCTAAAATCATAAAGATACTGAGAAAGAACATGAATTTTTTCAATCATCAAAAAGGGGGAGATTGTGAATGCACTAAATTGCAAATCACATGTAGAAATCTACATTTTGATGATCAACAAAACTCATGGTAAAAATAATATAAAAAATATCAAATTATAAAACTTATGGTGCATTAAAGTGAGTGCAAGACCATAGTCGAATAGTGTAGCCACCTGCACCTATCACCTGCGCCAAAGCCGAAAGCCAACCGCCTACATAAATCACCTATGGTGTCCCAACAAGGCATGAACTCCTTAGATGACCACAGCTACCTCCCTAGGCCACTTGCGATCTCAACTAAAGCCAAAGGCACTTTCGACCCACTGCCTACCAAAGTGAAGAATGCTCCGCCTTGAAATCCATGCCAATGTAGATGTCACCAAGGAGCACAACAACCTACAATTCGCTTGCCAATGGATAACAAGATGGGCTTGGGAGAAAACCTAGCTTTTGACCATAGTTGATGCTACAACCACCTACCCATATCGCATGCCTACCACAGTCAATTACTATAGCTGCCTACCATGCACCTACTGCTTCAATAGTGAAAATTTTTGAACATTCCGTGGCATTAAATGAGCGCCAACTACCCCCAAAGGCTAAAATTTGAAGCCTCTTTAAAGAGAGTTAATTTTGAATGTTCCATGAGTCATTGCAAGTAGTATTAAGAGAGCATTTGATCTTCATCTACTCTAGCAATAAAGCATTCAAGCCTTCAATCTCTTAAACCTTCAAGTCATTGCATTAAAAGTCTTCATCTACTTCTTAGGGAGATTCTTCTGCATTCAAAGAAAAAATTAATCATCTTCAAAGTCTTCCCCTAATCCATCAAAGAAGGACTATTTAAAAGTGTAACATTTACATTCCCATTTCTATTTGTTTATTGACTTCAGTTGGTGTTGGAGACCAAACTCAAGAAGAGCAAACTTGGTTATTAGTGTTTATCTCACAATCAACTTGTTGAGTTGTCTTCACACCCTCTTAAGTTGGAACAAGAAGAGTGCGTTGGCACTAATGTTTATATGCCCCTTTGACTTTGAATCAAGAAGAGTGTGGTTGCACTAGGTTGTAATTTTTGCTGAGATAGTGGAACCCAAGACACTAAGGAGAGTGCTTGGAAGAGTGCAGTAGAGAAGGTATCTTGAACCACTATAAAATCCTTGTCTACTATGTGATCGTTTGATTGGTGGCAATTTTTAGTTTATTGAACTATTGAACTGGAAAGAGGGTTTTTAATCTTAAAATGGGGTTCTTATAGAATTTTTATAAAACTAATTCACCCATCCCCTCTTGTATTAAGCCTTACCTAATGGACCAACCCTCTCTTACTATTCTATCTAGTCATTTTTAAAAACTTGTTAACTAAATCTCTTGGGTTAAAGAATATATTTAAGATACTATTTAAGATCTCAATTTCATTCTTCAATTGACCTACTTCCTTTTAGAAGAGACAAATTGCATTCAGCTAGTTTTTCATTTACCTTAATAGTTGCATCAAAATGTCTTGCCTTTTCACTGAATTTATGGCTAAGTGATTCAAATTCCATAAAAAGAGTATCATAAGATTATTGTAGTTCATTAAACACATCACATTTGCTACAGGAACTAGTAGAGTTGGAGGAATCTAAACTATATGAATAAAAAGAATTTATCTCAGCTTCAATGTTGTTGTCTGTCTTTTCCATTTGACCCTCTACTATAGTGTGACTGAGACTTCAATTTCGATTTGTTTCATGCAATAGATTCTTGCAACATTGTTAATCTCGTTCTCATATTTCTCACTGGAACTTATGCTTAATGATTCATCCTTGTTCACATACATTCCACATGCCTTACTCTTGGATGATCTCCTAAATTGCCATTCCTTCCTTCCATTTACTTTCTTATCGCTTTTCTCCTTATAGTCCACTTTATCTTCATTTGGACATTTAACTTGCGTATGTCCTATACCTCCACATTTGTAGAAATGTGGCAGTTCTCTCTTTCTTTTACTTCTCTTGTTATCATCTATTCTCAATTCTTTTCTTGAAGTGTTACCTCTATTGCTCTTAATATTACTTTTGACTTTTTTAGTAAACAACGTCACCTCATCATCGGTTTGTGAAGTCGATTTGGTATTGCTTTCCTTTATTACTTTTGAGGCCATGGTTCTCTTTTGTTTGGCTCCTCTCTCTTTGTTCTGACTAGCTCATGTGACATGAGTGACCTAATCAGGTCATCTACTCTGAGTTTGTTCAAGTTCTTTACTTCTTCAATGACATTTTTTTTTATTCCATGATTCTAGTAGTGCTTGAAGAATTTTCATGACCTGTTCAGAATTAGAAACTTTGTTTTTCAAATAATTGAGTGTGTTAGTAATTTTTGAAAATCTAGCAAACATCTTAGATATACTCTCACCTTATTTCATCCTAAAATTTTGTAATTCTCCAATGAGAATATTCCTCTTAATTCCCTTGTGAGGAACCTTCATAAATAGATTCAAGCTTGTCCCATATCTCCTTAGCAATTGTGCAAGATTAAACTCTATCAAACTAATGGCTCATAAAGCACAGAATAAAGAATTTATCACTTTAGCATTATTTTAGACTTTAGTAGTATCTTCTTTTGTACAAGCTCCAATGCCAACTTCATCTCAACTTCTAATATGCAAAGTTGATTCCATCAAATAGGGGCTACTGGGTAGATGGTTGACCCTCAACAAATACATGGTATGAAGATGATAGATTAGCCATTTGAATCTTTACAATTACTTATGTAGCTTGCTTCGATACCACTTATCGGTCCTTTTGTTATGCATAACCTAAAAGAGGAGGGGTGAATTGGTTTTATAAAATTTTCTCACTTAAACCCCCCATTGGTTTAAATTCCCTCATTTTCAGATTGTTTACTATGAATATTGCAATAATTAAGCAATAAAAAATAATCATAGATAGCAGGCATGATATATAGTGGTTCGAACTTCTCTACTCTACTCCTCTAAGCACACACCCTTCTGTCTTGGGTTCCACTAGCTCAGTCACAAATACAATCAGTGTGTAACACCCCGCCTTGGGGCCTATCTGTTTTACCATTTCCCTATAAATTTCCCATTTTTAAGGGAAATATTTTGCTAAAAATCTGGCAAAGTGTACCGTAAAATATTAAGATCTAAATTATGCAATCAATTATTCTATAAAACTTGAATTTTATAACTATAAAAGAATAACATAAGCCACTAAACTCGCCCAAATTACCTACACATTGCCCAGAACCAGAGTCACCTTGTGATGGCAATAAACATGATTGGAATATTACAAATCCATCTACAATATCATTATAACATGCCAATACATTACTTTTTTACATACCCAGAATACATCAATAATTAATATATTACAATTTTGAATGAATTCACATACAATACAAGGAATTTCCAATTCCAATTTCTATAAAACACAATACAAATCATCATCTTTGGGATCCCTTGCTTGACCTGTCTACTAAAAAATTAAAATAAAAAGTAGTGAGTTGGGGCAAACTGAGTAAGTAAGCAAAATATAGAATAATAATTGATAATCCAATAAAAGAACATGTTGAAATCCACCGCATGTTTAACTCCAAGTATACTAAGTTTCATAATAGTACAAAACAATATAACATTATCCATCTGATCATAATGCATATATTTCCATCCTCCCAACAACAATATAATACAATAACCATGTCACTTAACTAGACCGGGGGACATCACTATCTTACTCATTATCCCCATTCCCAAGCATTTAAAACATCTTAATCATATCTATGCAATTGTTACATCAATTCAATTCATTACTATACCTAATCCATATACACCATCCTGGAATGCTTGCCATTCCATTAACACACTCATTCATTCAATTATCATCTAAAATTCTGGAATACTTAAACTATTCCCAATAATCCATATATCTAAACACATATCACAAAATAAAGATTCATGGGATATCCAATATCCCCATCCAATCATAATGCCAGTATACAAATAAATACAACAACAGGATAATTACTATCCCCATCCAACAGTTTATTCAACTTGAAAAGAGAGCCTACTTACCTCAATGGAGAATGATTCCACAAATCCTCAAATCCCATGATTTAGCCTCCAATCAAAGTATGAATAACCCTGCACCTATAACACATGCCAATATTCAATGCACATTGTGTTTCATATAAAGATAGCTTTCATTGTAATTCAATTAAATATAATTTTTTAGATACCATTATTTGTCCACAATATGGTGTAGTGCTTTGCACTTAATATCTATAATGTCATATTACAATTCATATTTAATATACTTAGCAGCAAAACAACTTCTTAACAAGTATTATCCCCCAAATACTAATCCTCTTTCATTAGGGTTTTAGGGTTTCACTCAACCCTTTTATACACAATTCTCTTTTCATGAGGCATTTCCTCAAATATCTCATAAGCATTAGTTAGATTACACAATTTCTACTAACTATTTCAAAGCGGTTTTCCTTTACAACAACACATACCCATCATATGACTCCATGATTAGCTAATTAATCATTAACATAATCCAACTAAGCCATTATCTTAATTAATTGACTACTTAAACACTTCATACACAAAATCCCTTTCTACAATTTATTAAGTTTCAACCCAGTTCATGGACAGTCATATAAACGATCTCCTTAGGCCCAAATTACTTTGAAAACATGATAATTAACCCATTAATCATTTCCCCCAAATCAGTTACACACAATCATGAAATTTTCCCAAATTTCATTGTTCATGAAATCATACCAAAACATAAATCATGAATTCTCATGTTCAATTAAGTTTTAAAATACTATAATTATTTAGTTGGTCATTTTATCTCATGGATTTCATATAGTTCATTCCATTTCCCCCCCAAAATTTTACTATTCAAAATTTCTCAAAACCCTAGCCATGCAAAAATGCAAATCTAATTGGGGAAAACTAATTTACCTTTGATTTCGTGCATGACTTTGATCATAGAAGAAGAAATTAGCCTTAAATCTTCAAAATCTCCTCATGGGTTATAGAAAATATACTTTTCTTCTTTCCCACATCGTCCAAACAGTTGGAGCTTGGGTTAAAGGTATGAATCCTTGCTTTTGTGCATAACCATGATGATTTTCTAGCAATAAGGGCAAGAAATCAACGTCTAGAGGGTTGGGTTTCAAGGCTAGGGCATGCGGAAGAAAGAGAAAATGGAACGGGGTAACTGATGGCCAAAAACTTGATGGCTCAGGTTTTAATACCTCGCAAGTGCACGGTCGATGTATAGTCTAGTGTGCTTTATGCAAGGGTCGATCCCACAGGGAATGGCAAAATTAACTTGTTTAGTTGTAGTTATTAGCTAACTATAAATAGGAATTTCTTTCATGAAACATACACAATGTAAATGAGAACGGTTGGTGACATGACTAAATTATAATGCTCTAATGAATGGTAAATGTTAGTATGCA